>JAXCGZ010019178.1:27500-55000 GCA_037179515.1 Halocaridina rubra
TATCAACTACTCTTACACTGAAAAAGTATTTCCTTACATCCTGCAAAGAAGTTTTCTTACGAAGCTTCAAACTATGACCTCTAGTTCTAGAGCCAGCCATATCAAATTATCGATCCCTATCCACTCTATCATAACCATGAAGGAATTTGAAGACTTTCACCATATCCCCCCTCACTCTTCTAGCTTCGAGTGATGGTAAGTCTAATTCCCTCAGCCTCTCATCATAACTGAGATTGCGTATTTCTGGCACCAGTTTCGTGGCATGTCTTTGAACTTTTTCAAGCTTAGCTATGTGCTTTTTCAAGTGTAGATTCCAAAAGGGGGCTGCATATTCGAGTTTTGGCCTCACATAGGTTACATAAATATTTCTGAACATTTCCTTGTCCATGTGCCTGAAGGCTACCCTTACATTTGATAAGAATGCATATGCTGCCCTTACTATGCCATTTATATGTATTTCTGGAGACAAATCTGCCAGTATGTTTACTCCTAGATATCTCTCATTTTCTGTCTCTTGAAGTTGTACTCCAGCCACTGAGTAGTCAAGCTTGGGCCTTCTTGCACTTGTACCCATTCTCATTACCTTACATTTTGAAGTATTGAATTTCATTAGCCACTTTTCTGACCACTCATGCAGTTTATTTACATCCTCCTGAAGTTCTCTACCTTTGTTCTCGTTTTTTACTTTCTTCACAATCTTTGCATCATCTGCAAACATATTCATGAATGAATTTACAGACTCTGGTAGGTCATTTACATATACAAGGAACAAAAGTGGCCCTAGAACTGAACCCTGTGGAACTCCACTACTAACTCTTCTCCATTCAGACACTGAGTGTCTTACTCTAACCCTCTGTTCCCTTCCTTCTAAGTAAGTTTTTATCCATTCTAAAACATTTCCACCTATTCTAGCCATTGATTGCAGCTTCCTAATAAGTCTCCCATGTGGAACAGTGTCAAACGCTTTCTGGAAGTCTAGGAATATGCAATCTGCCCAGCCCTCTCTTTCCTGTAAGATTCGGCTTACCTCATCATAAAATTCTAATAAATTTGCTACTGTTGATCTACCTTCTCTGAAGCAATGTTGCCTCACTGACAAAAAGCTGAAGGATTCCAAGTGAAGAGAGATATGTTTTCTTAGTAGTTTCTCCATAACTTTGCAAACTATGCTGGTCAAGGAAACTGGTCTATCGTTCAGAGCCGTATCCCTCCTTCCCTTTTTGAAGATAGGTATCACATTTGCTTGTTTTCAGCATCTTGGAATCTCCCCTGAGTCCAGTGACTTTTTAAATATGATACTTAGTGCCACTGATATTGAGTTTGCACATATTTTAATCACATGAGGGGATATGCCATCAGGACCTGTAGCTTTATGAACATCTAAATCCATCAGCGCTTTGCGTACTTCTGTGGCTGTAAGGTTGATGTTCTCTAATACCGGCCCTTGAGATTCTATCACTGCAATCTGAGGGGGTGGGGTATTTTCTACTGTAAATACTGACTGAAACTCCTTGTTCAATTCATTGCAGATCTCTTCATCCGTCTCAGTGATGCTTCCATCCGCTCTCTTTAGCCTTAAAACCTATTCTTTTACCTTCAGTTTTCCTCTGATAAAGCTGTGGAAAAGCTTGGGATTTTCTTTAGCCATCCTGGTGATGTCCCTCTCATAGTCTCTCTCTGCCTCTCTCCTTTTACTTAGGTAGTCATTTCTTGCTCTTTTGTAGGTGTGCCAGGCATTTATGTTTTTTCTCCTCCTATACCTTTTCCAGCATTTGTCTCTCCACTCCTTAGCTCTTTTACACCCATTATCGAACCATTTCTCTCTGGCATGAATTACACCTACTTTGGTGACAGGTATGCAGCAATCTACTATCTTCCCATATTTCTCACAACAGATGTCATACATTTCTTGTACAGATTTGTTGTAAAATAAGGTTCTCCAGTCAATAACTGCAAAAAGCTCATTCATTTTGATGTAATCTCCTTTCGAATAGTTCCTCCTCATGTCCTCAGTGCCTCTACTCTCAGGAAGAATATCTTCAATGATATACTCCATCAACAACACACAGTGGTCACTCTTTCCAATTGGTGGTTCATACTCATTTTTTCAATATCCAACACATTATCTGTGAACACTAGATCAAGTAGTGATGGCTCATCCCCACCCCTGGCCCTTGTTGGTTCCATTACATGTTGGTGTAGGAAATTCCCTTGTACGCAATCTAGGAATCTTGCCCCAAATGAGTCCTCACCACTGTGTGGGTCAAGATTTATCCAGTCTATCTCTTTATGATTAAAGTCTCACATAATCAAGATCCTACATTTTTTTCCCGTGCCATGTTAACAACTGAGTTTATGACTTCAATAGTACCTATATGACTTTCCTCATAAACTTCAAGCCTATTTGGTTCCTTGGTGGGTTGTATACAACAGTTATTATAATGCTCTCTGACCCAGTATTTATGCGAGCAACAAGAAATTCCTTGAACTCACTTTCTATAGCCAAGTTTATTTCTTCAACTTGAATCCTTTCACTTATGAGCAGTGCTATCCCTCCACCAGTCCTCTCAGATCTTTCAACCCTTAGTATTCTGAAGCCCTTAGGAAAAACTGTGACACTGTTTATGTCCTCACTCAACTTAGTCTCTGTAATTGCTACTATATCTGCCTTACTGTTGTGAATCCTATCTTTTAATTCTACTGCCTTACCAGCTAATCCATCAGCATTTGTGTATAACAATCTTAATGAGGCCCCATCCCCTGATCTTCTGTCATTATCTTCTTTATCTCCCCATTGTCTGGAAGAACTCTGAAATGAAAATTTTTCTTCTCTTCTTCATTTCTTTCATCATTTAACCTTCTTGCCTCTTGCAACAAGTTTTTTATCTTTCCCATCTCTTCCAGTGTTCTGTATCATCTAATGAACACTTCTTTGAATTCTTGAAGGTCTTTTAGACTTTTTTTTCTCAACAATATTTCCCTACATGTTTCCCCTCTCTCAAAGGTTATTTTTGTTGGTCTCGGCTTTCCTTCCCTCGAATATTTACCTAGTTGGTGTATATTTACAATATCCTCAGGACCACAAACTACTCCAAGCTTTCTTATCAGGTCTACAACCCTAGCTTTATTTTGTTCAAGTCTCCCCTGCCATGTTGGTTCCTAGGATTCGCTTATGCCTGAGATTACCACTGTCTTCTCCTTATCAAATGCCTGTCTGATGAGTGGGTTTGCCCTTTCCATCACAACGTCTTTCATTTTTTCGATTACTGTCTCTTTATAGTCAACTGTTTGTATGTTTTCCAGTGCCACCACCTTTACAGCCTCTTTTACTGCCACATTCCCCTTTAGTGCATCAGCAAAGGAAGTTTTCATGCCATCATTTTCCATATTCAGCTCCTGGAACTCTTTTCTGAACTGTTCAATGTTTTCCTTAATCTGGACATTCCAAGCAGCAATCTCGTCTCTCTCAGAAGAGAGCAGTGAACTAACATCTAATTCCTTTAGGTTGTCATTCAGCTGTTTGTTTTTATCTTCTTGTTTAGAAATTCTAGATTTTAGTTGACTCTTTTCCCCTTCCAGCTTCTTTATTCTTTTTTCTAGTTCCTTTCTCTCCTGCCCTTGTGCTTTATTTGCTTCCTCTAAAGATCTTATTTGCTCTTTGAGTGTTTCATTCTCTTTCATTTCTCCATCCATATTCCGAATTTTTTCATCAAGGCTTATAACCATTGCCTCTAAATTCTTGATTTTCTGCTTAAGTCTCCTAATGGCTACCCCTCCTACCGACCCATGGATGGGAGAGGTTTGGGACAGAGATGGCCTCATTTTTATGTTCTTCCTCTCACAGAATATAGAAAGAAGAAGAGAAAGAGGAAAAAAAAGAGAAAAACTTTTATTTAAGCTTCACACAGAATTTTTATATCTCCATCCATATAAGTGCTATTTAGTGACTCAATTTATCTCTATTCTGGTAACACACATCTTAACTTAAAAACTTGACCATGGTCATTTAAGGATGTGTGTGTGTGTGTGTGTGATTACCTAATTACCTAATTGTGCTTACGGGAAAGAGCCCAAAGCTCGTATCTTCCCGTCTCCTGATCGGTTCCATTTTATACTTAGTGATACTTATCATACCTGTCCTTAAAACTATGGATTGAGATAGCATTAACTACCTCCTGTGTGTGTGTGTGTGCATTTATATACTTACATATTTGTGAGTGTCTGCAAGTCTGCGCGAGTGTCAGTAAGTTCTTTTGCATTTTATGATTAACTTATGCTCTTATTTCTGATCTCGATTCTATTCCATTTCACAGGAAAGTACCATTTCTTTTTCTGTCTTATTTTTTTTATTATTACTTTTTTATCTCTGTTCTGATAAGTTAAAGAGATGCATTTCTTTTCTGCTGGTAAGGCCAAGTCCACATGCTGAGCGACTTTTTCGCACATTTACTCTGTGGAGATTTGCAACTCTTGGATTGGTCCATGTATTGCGTGGCTCTTTTCTCCCACTTACAGACTATGGAATACTCTCCCTTCTTCTGTCTTCCCTAACTCTAACGACCGGTCTTCTTTCAAAATACAGATCTATCGTCTTCTCAGGGTTTAATTCTGCCATATTCCTAGCTTTGAATTACTTTGACTACTCCTGCAGCCTTTCTCATTTTCTTATTTCTGCCTTGCACAAATTTTGCTACTTTTTCTTAAATGCTTTGATGGTGCCCAGTGCCAAGCTTGGCCCAGATGTCGCTAGATATTTTAAAATACACATTTTTTTAATTTTCTTATAAATTTTTTTTTCAGATTATTGATATGTAATTCTCAGAAAACAATCGAATCTTATCTAAAAAATCAACGATCAAATTATTCCAGTGGTTCGAACAACAGGGGACTGTGAGTGATATTCCACGTGCTGTGTGTGTGCGTTTGTGTGTGTGTGAGTGTGCAATTACCTAATTGTTCTTACAGGAAAGAACTCCTCGTCGGTCTCATTTTTATACTCAATGATACTTATTATATTTGTCATTAAAACTATGAATTGAGTTAGCATTAACTACCTCCTTGCTAAGCAAATCCAATCGTCAACTATTCCTACACTATGAAAAAGTACTTCCTGACATCCAGCAAAGAGGTTTTCTTTTAAAGCATCAAACTATGACCTCTAGCTCTACAGTCAGCCATATCAAAATATCAGTTTAAAAACCGTCACCATATTTCCCTTGTTTCTTCTAGCTTTGAGTAATGGTAAGTCTAATTCCCGAGCCTCTCCTTAACTTAGATTGCATATTTTTGGCACCAGTTTTGTGGTAAGTTTTTGAGCTTTTTCCAGTTTATTAAATACGCTTTCAACTGCGAATTCGAAAAGTGGGCTGCATATTTAAACTTTGGCCTCACATAAGTTACATAAACACTTATGAGCATTTCCTTGTCTATGTGTCTGAAGTCTACCATTATATTTGCTAAGAAAGCATATGCAGTCCTACTTATGTCTATGTGTCTGACGTTCACCATTATATTTGCTAAGAAAGCATATGCAGTCCTACTTATGCCAGTTATATGCATATTTTGAGACAAATCTTCCAGTATGTTTACTCCTACAGCTCTCTTAGTCTCATTCTTTTGATGTTAACTGCCATTGATGTTGAGTATCCAAATTTGGGCCTTATCGCACTTGTATCCATTCTCATTGCCTTGCATTTTGAAGATTGAATTTCATGAGCCACTTTTCTGACCACTCATCTAGACTGATTAGTTTTCCTGAAGTTCTCAACCATTGTCCTCGTCATTTACTGTCTTCACAGTCTTTGCATCATCTACAAACACATTCAAGAAAGAATTCACAGACCCTAGTAATTCAAACTTGGCCCTAAAACTGAACCCTACGGAACCCCACTACTAACCCTTTTTCATTCAGACACTGAGTGTCATACTCTAATCATCTGTTCCCTTCTTTCTAAGTAAGTTTTTATTCATTCCAAGACATTTCCACCTATTATCGCCATTACTTGTAGCTTCTTAATAAGTCTCTTATGTAGGACTGTATCAATTGCCTTCTGAAATTTTAGGAATATGCAGTCTGCCCAGTCATCGCTTTTTTGTGGGATCCAGCTCTCCTTATCGCATAATTCTAATAAGTCTGTTACTGGTGATCTACCTTTTCTTAATCAATTTGTCTCTGACATCAAGTTGATAGAGTCCAAGTGAAAAGAAATATTTTCTTAAAAGTTTCTCCATAACTTTGTAATTTATGCTGGCCAAGTAAATAGGCCAATAGTTTAGAGCTGTATCAACCCCTCCCATTTTTAAGACTGGTACTAGATTTGCTTGTTTTCTGCATCTTGGAATCTTCCCAGATTGCAACTACTTTTCAAATATGATGCATAGCACTACCGATATTGGCTTAGAGCATCCCTTAAGATGAAAAAGGATATATCATCAGAACCTCTATCTTTATGGTCATGAAACTCCATCACCACTTTGCACACCTCTGTGGCTGAAAAGATAATGATCTCTAATACTGGCCCATGATTTCCTATCTCTGCAGTCTGAGGGGATTAGTATTTTCAGCTGTAGATAAAGATTGAAACTTCTTGATTAATTCTTCATAGATCTTTTCATCCATCTCAGCGATGCTTCCATCTGTTCTCTTAAACTTTAAACCCTATTCTCTGACCTTCAGTTTTCCTCTGATAAAGCTGTGGAAAAGATTGGAACTTTCTTTAGCCTTCCTAGTATAATATCCCTTACATAATCTCTCTCAGGAACTCTTCTTTTATGTAGGTAGTCATTACTTGATATTTTATAAGTCTCCCAAGCACTGATGTTTTTTTCTCCTCCTATGCATTTTCCAGCATTTGTCTCTCCACTCCTTAGCTCTCTTACGCTCATTATTGAACTAATTCTCTCTGGCATGAATAGCTCCTCTTTTGGTGGAAGGCATACAACAAGTGACTTTATACCTATATTCCTTACAAAAGAATTCGGACATCTCTTGTACAGATTTGTGGTTAAATAAGGTCCTTCAGTCAATAATTGCAAAAGGCTCACCTCGTGTCCTTATTAGTGTTTAAGGCAAAATATCTTCGATGATATACACCATCAACAACACACAGTAGTCCTTTTTTTCCAGTTGGTGGTTCATACTAAATTTTTTCAACATCCAACACCTTATCTGTGAATACTAGATCAAGCAGTGATGGCTCATCCCCACCATGGCCCTCAATGATTCCATTACATGTTAGTGTATGAAATATTCCTGTACAAAACCTAGGAATCTTGCCCTAAGTGAATCCTCTCCTCTTTGTGGTTTGTCTAACCTATCTTTCTATGATTAATATCTCCCATAACCAAAATCGTATGCTTCTCTCCTGTTAGATGTTAACATTTAAGTCTACGACTTTTATAGTACCTATATGACATTCCTCATAAACTTCTAGCCTATGTTCATTCCTTGGTGGGTTATACACAACAGTTATTATTTTGCTCTTTGAAACGGTATTTATGCAACAAAATATTCCTTGAAGTTGCTTCCTATAGCAGAGTTTATTGCTTCAACCTTAAACATTCCACTTATGAGGAATGCTATCCCTACACCAGTCCTCTCAGATCTTTCAACCCTTAATATTTTGAAGCCTTTAGGAAAACTGTAACCCTTTTTTTATCCTTACTTAACTTATTCTCTGTAACCGCTACTATACCTGCCTTATTGGTTTGAATCCAATCCTTTAATTCTACTAACTTACCAGCTATCCCATCAGAATTTGTGTACAGAGGTCTCAATGAGGTTGCATTACCTGATCTCTAACATTGTCTTCTTTTGTTCTCCTTTGGCTTGAAGAGCTATTAAGCAAAATTTTTTCTTCTCTGCTTCATTTCTTTCCTCACTGAACCTTCTAGCTTCTTTCAACAAGTTTTCCATCCTTTCCATCTCCTCCGTTGTTCTATATGGTCTAATGATATATCCGTTCTGAATCCTTGAAGGTCTTCAAGATTTTGTACTCTCATCATTACATTTCTACATGGGTCCCTCTCTAAAAGGTTCCTTTTATAATTCTTGCCTTTCTCTCCCTAGAATAAATACCAGTTCGGTGAATACTTTCAGTATTTTCTGGACCAATTAGCACTTCAAGCTTCCTTATTAGGTCTAAAGCCCTAGCTTTATTATATTCAAGTGTCCCTGTTCATGATGACTCCTGGAATTCACTTATGCCTGAGATTTTCACTGACTTCTCTTTATCAAGTGCTGTTTGATCAGTGGATTAACCCATATAATCACATTTTAAAATTTTATATTTCTGTTTCTTTGTAGTCTACCATATTTATATATTCCAGTTCCACTTCCATCACCACCAGTCTTACTTCCACATTTTTCTTTACTGCACCTACAAATGGTCTTGTAATGCCCACATGTTCGTATTCAGTTCCTGAAAATTTTTTCTAAACTGTTCGATGTTTTCCTTTATCTGGACATTCCTAGCTGCAATCTTGTCTTTCTCAGAAGAGAGCAGTGAAATAAAATTCAATATTTCAGGCTGTCACTCAACTGTTTGTTGCTATCGTCTTTTTTAGAAATTCTTATTTCTAGCTCATTCTTTTCCCCTTCCAACTTTTTTATTAATTTTTCTAGCCCTTTTCTTTTTTCCCCTTGTTCTTCTTGCAATCCTCTAAATGACTTTTTATCTCTCTAAGTGTTTCCTCTTTCTTGTAACTTACTTTCAATGCCTTCTTTCATTTCTCTATCCATGCTCTAAATTTTATCATCCAGGTTTGTTACAAGGGTCTCAAGGTCCTTGAATTTTTGTTTCAGGTTCCTAAGAGCTACTTCCCTCTATCACAACCCTCGGGGAACTCTACCGCCCTTCCCCCGATCATTGGTTGAGAGAACTAGAGACAGAGATGGTATCATCAGGAGTTTGAGTCTCACATAATACAAAAGAAAAGTTTTATCTAATTCATACAGAATTGCCTTATCCTCTTTTGAGTATTAATATAGTTACGTAGTTACTCTTTTTCAGAGAATCATATCCAGGTAATACACACTAACTAAAACTTTGACTTTGGTAAAGAAAAAACAACATGAAGAAAAGCTTTAATAAGCAGCCTAGGAAACTTCTTGATGCCTTGAACACCTGTCTCTGCTATTATTTATTCTTAGCTGCAAAACCGATGATTTCTGAAGAAAAATATTAGTCATTTATTTACAAAGATATGTTATCAAATGATAAAAAATAATCACAAGTGAGCAAGAAAGAATCTAACTCGATATAAACGAAAAACTTAAAAATGAGAGAAAAGGAGAAAAAAAAATATTGACAACTATGCTACTTGGCACTCTGAACCCAACAAATGTTGAAAGGTCGTTTTTTTCTTTTGTAATCATTATGCCTTTTTTAGCATTATATTTTCGCAACTAAAATAACCTTTATGGATAGAAGTTTTATTAACAATATATGGAACCGCAGCATCAGGTTAATAAATGTTATAAAAGTTCCCTTGATTTACATAAAAAATTAAGTAATTTGATGAGTCTGATGTTGGCACTTCTCCTATGTATTCCTTCAAGACAGCGTCTTCTTTTCCCCTCTCCACTTTTCTCAAAGTATTTCTATAAATATTTTAGGGCTGTCATCCTTACCAAGAAAAATATTTTCTTCTCACAATAATCTCCAGACTCTTTTAAGGCAAGTAATTTTGATTTTATTTTTAATTACGCTGGTTCACTTAAAACACAAGAACAACTCGAGTGATAATGATAGTGTCTGTTCTAATGCCCACCGTGTGTGTGTGTGTGTGTGTGTGTGTGTGTGTGTGTGTGTGTGTGTGTGTGAATGAGATACAACATTTTAAATCTTTACTTGTATATATGTGTTGTTTCTTTTAAATAGATATGAGTTTCCCAGATATTGCATATAGGATTTGTTCTCTATATGATAGAATAAATATATATATATATATATATATATATATATATATATATATATATATATATATATATATATATATATATATATATATATATATATATATATATATATATATATATATATATATATATATATATATATATATATATATAACCTATTAAGCACATTACATATGTGAAAACATGAATCGTTTATTTTGGCCCGACCGGGACTCGAACCTAGGACTTATGATTACTAAGTCAAGGCGCTACCACTACACCACAGAAGGTTAAAAGGAATCCAACCTTATAGCTTATATCTGCTATACTTAGGAATGAACGCATTCTAACTGAATGCCACTATGTTCATATTACAGATTCCCCAACCTCAATCGTAGCTTCATTTTAGCATTTAATTCAATTCCCAATCTCATTCGGGCAATGGAATAACCTATTAAGCACATTACATATGTGAAAACATGAATCATTTTTTTACCCCGACCGGGACTCGAACCTAGGACTTATGATTACTAGGTCAAGGCGCTACCACTACACCACAGAAGGTTAAAAGGAATCCAACCTTATAGCTTATATCTGCTATACTTAGGAATGAACGCATTCTAACTGAATGCCACTATGTTCATATTACAGATTCCCCAACCTCACTCGTGGCTTCATTTTAGCATTTAATTCAATTCCCAATCTCATTCGGGCCATGAAATAACCTATTAAGCACATTACATATGTGAAAACATGAATCATTTTTTTACCCCGACTGGGACTCGAACCTAGGACTTATGATTACTAAGTCAAGGCGCTACCACTATACCACAGAAGGTTAAATGGAATCCAACCTTATAGCTTATATCTGCTATATTTAGGAATGAACGCATTCTAACTGAATGCCACTATGTTCATATTACAGATTCCCCAACCTCACTCGTGGCTTCATTTTAGCATTTAATTCAATTCCCAGTCTCATTCGGGCCATGAAATGACCTATTAAGCACATTACATATGTGAAAACATGAATCATTTTTTTACCCTGACCGGGACTCGAACCTAGGACTTATGATTACTAAGTCAAGGCGCTACCACTACGCCACAGAAGGTTAAAAGGAATCCAACCTTATAGCTTATATCTGCTATATTTAGGAATGAACGCATTCTAACTGAATGCCACTATGTTCATATTACAGATTCCCCAACCTCACTCGTGGCTTCATTTTAGCATTTAATTCAATTCCCAGTCTCATTCGGGCCATGAAATAACCTATTAAGCACATTACATATGTGAAAACATGAATCATTTTTTTACCCCGACCGGGACTCGAACCTAGGACTTATGATTACTAAGTCAAGGCGCTACCACTACACCACAGAAGGTTAAAAGGAATCCAACCTTATAGCTTATGTCTGCTATACTTAGGAATGAACGCATTCTAACTGAATGCCACTATGTTCATATTACAGATTCCCCAGAATCTGTAATATGAACATAGTGGCATTCAGTTAGAATGCGTTCATTCCTAAGTATAGCAGATATAAGCTATAAGGTTGGATTCCTTTTAACCTTCTGTGGTGTAGTGGTAGCGCCTTGACTTAGTAATCATAAGTCCTAGGTTCGAGTCCCGGTCGGGGTAAAAAAAAAAAATGATTCATGTTTTCACATATGTAATGTGCTTAATAGGTTATTTCATGGCCCGAATGAGATTGGGAATTGAATTAAATGCTAAAATGAAGCCACGAGTGAGGTTGGGGAATCTGTAATATGAACATAGTGGCATTCAGTTAGAATGCGTTCATTCCTAAGTATAGCAGATATAAGCTATAAGGTTGGATTCCTTTTAACCTTCTGTGGTGTAGTGGTAGCGCCTTGACTTAGTAATCATAAGTCCTAGGTTCGAGTCCCGGTCGGGGTAAAAAAAATGATTCATGTTTTCACATATGTAATGTGCTTAATAGGTTATTTCATGGCCCGAATGAGATTGGGAATTGAATTAAATGCTAAAATGAAGCCACGTGTGAGGTTGGGGAATCTGTAATATGAACATAGTGGCATTCAGTTAGAATGCGTTCATTCCTAAGTATAGCAGATATAAGCTATAAGGTTGGATTCCTTTTAACCTTCTGTGGTGTAGTGGTAGCGCCTTGACTTAGTAATCATAAGTCCTAGGTTCGAGTCCCGGTCGGGGCAAAAAAATGATTCATGTTTTCACATATGTAATATGCTTAATAGGTTATTTCATGGCCCAAATGAGATTGGGAATTGAATTAAATGCTAAAATGAAGCCACGAGTGAGGTTGGGGAATCTGTAATATGAACATAGTGGCATTCAGTTAGAATGCGTTCATTCCTAAGTATAGCAGATATAAGCTATAAGGTTGGATTCCTTTTAACCTTCTGTGTTGTAGTGGTAGCGCCTTGACTTAGTAATCATAAGTCCTAGGTTCGTGTCCCGGTCGGGGTAAAAAAAAAAATTATTCATATATATATATATATATATATATATATATATATATATATATATATATATATATATATATATATACACTTGTATGTATATGTATATACTCTTATATATGTATAATAGATATGCATTGTTATGCCCCAGCTCACATCTCTGTGATACAAACCCGCAAGGATCATTTATCCTTAATTACCCAGCTCAAGGCGGTTGTGGGATTTTTTTTTTTTTTAATGATTTTGACACCAGGACGGGCAAAAAAAAAATAAAATAAAACATCTCTCATCGGGCCTGGGCACGAAGAATACATAAAGAGAAACAGAGATGGAGAGTGTAATGACTTGTCAGATGTGAAAGGATAAAAGATGTGTGATGAATATCCAAGAATATTCAGTGTAGCTGTAGGCATAGAAAAAGAACCATAACTGAAGGAAGAGTTAACATCGAACTGTCCTGGACAGACCTATTTAAGTTCAAGAAACCTTCAACTGTTAATAAAGAAGAACAATTAGAGTTCGTCAGCCTGAAGTTCACACTTCACTTGAAAGGGAATTTACTCTTTTACCTACAAAGAAATCTGAAAATTAATCTTGCAAGCACGACATCTCTTGAAAGAACTCAATTATCAGCTGCTCAAGAAGATGCTTTGATCTACTGAGCTCTAAAAAAGCTACAGTATCTTCCGTTTACGAAGACACTTCATTTCCGTCAGCTCTAGAAAGGACTTCAGTATTGTCTTTTGTAGAAACACTTCTATCTTCTCAGCTCTAGAAAGCACTACAATTTCATAATCTATAGACTAAACATCAGTATCGTCTGCTTTAGAGTTCGCCTCAGCCTAAGCATCTCTAGAATGCACTTCAGCAATAGCTCTACTAGAAAGTACTTCAGTCTCATCTCTTCTTCACAAGAATGCACTTCAATCATATCACTTCTAAGGTGCACTTCAGTCTTATTAGTTTCTTATAAGCTTTTCTCTCTAAACACCTCCAGATCTATAGCATTGGCAGACTCAAGCGGACCATGGGATCTCAGTAAAGTGATTAAGTATTCGGAGTAATAATATTATCATATATAAGTGATATCAACTATGTTTGTGTGATTATCTTCAAAGTACTGGAAATAAGTAACATTGTAAATAATGTATTATACTCATGTATTTGTTATCTGGTGTGCTGTTAATACTTAGATAATGATAATTGGTAATTGAGGTTATATTTTTGGTTTTATTATTTGGTGTTTTTTGTGGAGTTTGTATTATGCAGAGTGAGTTTGATTAGATTCTTTGTTTGGTTCAGATTCTCTTATAAAGCGTGTGGTTTCTGATCCCCTTTTGTTTACCTTATAGTTTTCTGTCGATTATTGGGCATGCACACTTGTTGTTGTTGTGATATGTGGAGAGGGGACCGCGAACTGGAAATCGAGAATTTTACCAACACATCAAACATGCAGTGACACTTAAACCACACAACACCTGCCACTAAATCATTGGTAAGATCTATCCAGTATTAATGGATCGACCCATGGTAAGTCGCACGTGGTGTCCTGAGTCGCAAACTCCGCTAGCCTAGTCTTTCCCTAAGTGTTACAATATGCAGGCGCAAATGTTTACCGGTACCTCCAGATTTTTTTTAGCAGAGCATTATTTCATTGCTTATTACACTTGTAGCTTATTTCTGGAAAATTTATCTCGTTCGTTTAGGTAAAGAATCTGGTATGATAATTAATTGCTAGTTTGTGAAGAGATATGTTATTGGCTGTAACGTTATTAGGCTAGGCTATAAATTCCCTTTTAGATGCAGTTAGAGATAGCCTAGGGTAGCCTAGATGATGTGTGGTTTAGGCTAGGTAGATGATGCTATATGGTTGATAGGCTTAAATATATATAATCTCATTTTTGTTTTGTTTTAGGCTATGCAAATTTTTCTTTTCTCGTTGATTAGAAACTGTATTCAGTTGGGCTAGTTACTGCATTACCTACTGTAGGCCTTGTTATTAGGCAAAATAACCGTATATTATGCCTCAGTGCCAATCGCCTCTGCCTTTGAATTTTCAAGAGCCTGGTATGAGTTCTAAAAAGAATTAAAAAATCAGGGCTGAGACTAAATAGAGATAAGTGTATTTTTGGCCGTAGGGAGATCAAATTTTTTGGCATAGGATTGGTGGTGAAGGAGTGGAAATCTGCTCAAATAAAGTAAAAGCCATTCATGACCTATCTCCTCCGGAAGTTGTGTCTGAACTTCGAAGGATTTTAGGCATTATGAATTTTCTGGGGCTATTCCTTCCCCAACTGCAGTCATTTATGCAGCCATTAAATGCTTTCCAATCTAAGGGGAATGCCTAGACTTGGGATGCAGAGCAGCACAATGCATTTACTTCTATAAAGGAAATAGTGACTAAAGCCAAATACTAAATTTCTTTGACCCTAAGAAAAAAAACACGAGTATCTGCTGATTCAAGCTCTAATGGCATTGGGGTAGTAACCCTACAAAATCATGATGGTGCTTGGAAACCAGGTATATTCTGCTCAAGGACCCTGACTGACTGTGAAAGGCATTGCAGTCAAATAGAGAAGGAATGTTTAGCCGATACCTGGGCTTGCGGAAGATTTCGGCAATATATTTTGGGTTTACTGATAGTAGTTGAAACTGATCAAAGCCACTCATCCCTCTTATAAACTCCAAGGCTTTATCGGCTGAGCCGATTCGATGTCAGAGACTTCGTATGCATCTTGGCGAATTTGCTCTTGCAGCTAAATAAACACCTGGGAAATACATGACTGTTGCGGATGCCCTTTCCAGGGCCCTCATCACTCACTAGTGAAGAGGATTATAGCCAAGGAATGGAATTTCAACAATATGTAAACAATAACTTGCAGCAATTACCTGCATCTCCCAATCAAATGAAGTGAATCAAGGAGGAGCAACTAAGAGACACGGAGTTGTCAGAAGTGATCAGTAACACTTTGAATGGGTGAGGGTCTTCAGTGGATATATCTGATAGAATTTATTCTAAATATTGAGCAGCAAGGAGTCGTTTGAATGTAGTAGATGGTACTTTGCTACTGTATGTTGATAGAATCATTATACCTCAAACTCTAAGAAAAGAAATGTTAACTAGGATTCACAGTGATGGCCATCTAAATTTGAATAAATCTCGGAAACGAGCACAGGATAGTGCTTGGTGCCCTGAACTTAGTGCTGATCTGAGAAATTGGGCTGATAAGTGTGATTTTTCCAAAGAAATAGCCCCTAGTTAAGGGCGGAACTGCTACTGCCAAGAGTATTACTTGAAAGACTGTGGATGAAAGTTGGTCTGGATCTCTGTTACCATGAGGGTGACAACTCCTTGATAGCTGTAGATAATTTTAGTAAGTGGATAACATTAATGCATCTACAAGAATTAAATTCGCCTCACGTCATTAATAAAGTGAAACATTTGTTTGCAAAGTTTGGTATTCCTAAAACCTTTATCTCCGATAGGGAGCCCAAATTTCAATCTGCATCCTTCAAAAACATTTCACCCCAATATGGATTTGAACACATTATGTCTGATCCCCAATTCCCTCAACAAAGCGGATGCACTGAAATGGCTGTTTTGTCTGCAAAGCGGATACTGAAGCAGGATGACGTATTCCTTAGTTTGATGTCATATAGATCAACCCCATTGGATATAACAGGATACTCTCCAGCCCGACTGTTGATGGGCCTCCAGATCAGAACAAGAATCCTAGAGATGAACTCAAAGCTACTTTCTAATTGGCCTAATCTGAACAGAGTCGCAGAAAATGATGCCAAAATGAAACTGGTGAGTGCTTACAGTTATAATAAACATCATGGAGTTAGAACCTCACCAATAATCAGACCATAAGCCAAAACTTTTGCAAGACACCGCATTAATCTGACAAGTCATTACACTCTCCATTTATGTTTCTCTTTATTTTATGAATTTTTCGTGCCCAGACCTGATGAGGGCTGTTTTATTTTATTATTTTTTGGCCCGTTCTGGTGTCACAATCATAAAAAAAATGGAAAAAAGAATAAATGGAATTATGAATCCTGAGAATTACTTTCCCAAACTGGAAATAGGTTCTATGTAATAAGAAATAGAAGGCATATAAAGCCTATTGTGGAGACTAATTTTACTGATAATCAGAAAGGGACTAACAGTTCTCAAAAGCAAAATGAAGAAGATGAAGCCCTAAAACACTTAAGGGAGAGAGCTTCATCCATTCAGCAACCTGGTGATTTTGAGAGTAGCATACAGCCAGAAGCAGAAAATAGTTTGACCTAGTATCAGACGAGATCAGGTCGAATGGCCAAGCCTGTCAGGAGGCTGAATCTTTAAAAGAAAGAAAAATTGATATGTTTTCTTTGTAATTACTTTGTTGTGAGTTTATTTCATTAGTTTTGGAAGGTTACTTTTATTTTCGCAGGAGTCTTGTTTAGTTTTAGGGTTGATTTTCTCAAGCTGAGAGATGATAAGCGAGAGCAGAAATTGTACAGAATGAAAAAAAAATATAGTAATAGTTCAAAAAGAGAGAAATTGTGCAAAATGAGTTTGATTTAGATTCTTTGTTTGGCTCAGATCCTTTTATTAGGCGTGTGGTTTCTGAACCCCTTTTGTTTACCATATAGTTTTCTGTCATTGATTGGGCATACGCAACTGTTGTAGTTGTGATTCGTGACAGAGGGACCGCGAAATGGAAATCGAGAATCTTATCAACACACCAAACATGCATTGACACTTAAACCACACGACACCTGCCACTAAAATATTGGTAAGATCTATCCATTATTAATGGATCAGCCCACAGTGAGTCGTACATGTATAGACATATTTTTTTTAGTTAATGTATTCTTATAAATTAGCCATGTTTTTAAAACCTAAGGTAGTCATAAAATTGCAACCTTGCCAGGATGAGAATTTACCAAAATACTGTTCTGAGAATTTACCAAAATACTGTTTTATGAATTTTATACACTGACTCGTTTTTTGTGAACGCTGGAATTCTTTGTGTTAACTCCTTTACTGAGAACTATTGAGAAGCTTGTATAAACTTAGTGAGCCAACCATAATGGTGACTTGGTGGTTATCTGAAAAAGTGTTTTATGTTTGGTAGCTATAATAACGTCTACAGTTCAGTCTTCCAATTTTGAGTCTCATTTTGAATCAAGTCTCTTTACTAAAGAATCAATACTTAACTGTGACATGGCTTATATCGTTTCCCTGGAAAGTCTCATTGTTTCAAGTATTAGAACTTCGAAGTCATTCTCAAGTATCTTAGTTTTGAAATTATCATTGATGTCTCCTCTCTTCACACAATCCGTTCTTACTCTGTAATCAATATCCATCTCTTTGAGTTTCAAACAGTTAGTATTATCGCATGCATCACCATGGCTGTGTCAGACATCATTTCATTATTCAAGTCCCTCTATTCAGAACCTTTGCAGACCAAGAGGATTTGCAGTGCCTATAACCCTTCCAGAAGAACTACTTTAAAAGATGCAACCAAGCAAGATCAGCATCCAAAAGACTGAGGAAAGACATTCCTCTCCGATGGCAAAGAAGAGTCCAAGGACCATCTTCAGGAATGCTATCCAGACTTCGCTTGGAACAAAAGCACAATCCATTATGCTGTCATTTACCTAAGGTTGCATCAATCACGTGTGTATGGCATCTCCTTTGTGTTACTGGAAGGAAGAAATAGGAAACTGCATCTCAAAGGAAAGTTCACACCCGTTTACAAAAGCGTCTATCGCCTCTTACTCCAGAACACTTTGACAGTAGATTCTTAGAATATGGATTATCCTTCCTGATGCCAAGGCACTCATTCCATTGATCGGTTTTTGCTTATGAGAACAAACTAATGATAACTGAGAAAATGCAATAACATTATGTCAATCTGCAAAAAACGTTCATGAGGAGTATCATACTCAAGGTAATATCAAAGATATAATGCCAAATTTCTGCGGTTTCTGCCGGGTATGTTGCTGACAGGACAGAAGCTTTGTTTCGTGATCTGGTTCATATACCACCTACAGACTTCACTGAATGCCCATGACTTGTGTCTGATCATCCTGCAAACTGAGATAGGACGCATACAGTAAACTGCTTCATTGAGCCTCATTGTGGTTTAAGTGATATTATTTAAGCTGAGACTCTCATGAATCTGTCTAATTTTAAAAAAAATATTCTCTTGTTTGGAAATATTCTATGATACAGAATTTTCTAGTCCTATAAAAAATATTAAAAATTCGTCAATGTTATATGCTTTTGCAAAATCATCTTATGAGACCATATCTTCCAGCAAAGCCTTTAGAGGTTTTAAGTGGGGGGGTATCTTTTGTCCAATTCACATATCCTTTGTAATTCTAACCATCAATAGTCATTTATCCTTAACTGCCCAACTCCAGGGGGTAGGGTAATTAATAAACAAGGACAGTGAATATTTTTCATCAACCTAAACATAATAGTCCTTTCGAAAGGGGGTCTATTTTTTGCCTATACAAAAATCAGAAAAGGACTCCAGTATCATCCGCTCTAAAACACACATTGATCTCGTCAGCTCTTGAAAAGACTTCAGTATCGTCTGCTCCACAAGACTCATTAGCTCTAGAAAAGACTCCAGTATCATCTGCTTTGTAAAACACTTCAACCTCGTCAGCTCTTAAAAGCACTCCAGTGTAATAATCTATAGTCTACAAATCAGTATACTCTGCTCTAAAGCTTAATGAGTTCTAAGCTTCTCTAGAAGCCACTTCAGCATTATCAGTTCCAGAAAGCACTTCGGTCTCATCAGTATAGTGAACAATTGATTCTACACTTCACAAGAAAGCACTTCAGCTATATCTTTTCTAAACTGCAATTCAATTTTGACTGATATAACAACCTTTTCTCTCTATACACCACCACATCTAAAACATTGGAAGGCTCAACTGGATTTTGGAATCTCAATAAAGTGAACAAGTACTCGGAGTAATAATATCATATAAATAATATCAACTGTATCAATGTGATCATCAAAGTATTGGAAAAAAAATAACATTGTAAATAGCATATAATATTCATATTTTTTTTTCTTATTTGGCATACTGTTAATACTTAGATATCTAAAATTGGTAATTAAAGCTGACTATTTAAAGTTTTATGATTGGTGATTGGTGGAGTGCTTATGGCCATTTTTAGGCCAATCAAAATAATTTCAAAATATAAAAATTTACATAAAACCTAGAGAAGTCATAGTATATGTATATGTGTGTGCATGCATATATATATATATATATATATATATATATATATATATATATATATATATATATATATATATATATATATATATATATATATATATATATATATATATATATATATATATATATATATATATATATATATATATATATATATATATATATATATATATATATATATATATATATATATATATATATATATATATATATATATATATATATATATATATATATATATATATATATATATATATATATATATATATATATATATATATATATATATATATATATATATATATATATATATATATATATATATATATATATATATATATATATATATATATATATATATATATATATATATATATATATATATATATATATATATATATATATATATATATATATATATATATATATATATATATATATATATATATATATATATATATATATATATATATATATATATATATATATATATATATATATATATATATATATATATATATATATATATATATATATATATATATATATATATATATATATATATATGTATATATATATGTATATATATATATATATATATATATATATATATATATATATATATATATATATATATATATATATATATATAAATGGATAATTTTTACCCTGACTGGGACTTGAACCTAGGACACATAATTATTGTACCAAAGCACTAGCAACTACATAACAGAAGGTCTAAAAGGGAAACAAACTTTACAGCTATATATACTATTCCAGGAATGATGAATTCTATCTGAATGCCACTCTGTTCATATTTCAGTTTCCCCCAACCTCACTCGTGGCTTCGTTTTCACATTTAATTCAAATTTCAGAGTCAATTGGGACCTACAATAATCAAATAAGCACATTACCACATGTGAAAACATGAATAATTTTTACCCTGACTAGGACTTGAACCTAGGACATAATTACCTTGCCAAGGCGTTACCAACTACAACACAGAAGGTTTATAAGGGAAACAATCCTTACAACTATATCTGCTATACTAGGACTAAATGCATTTTACCTGAATGCCACTCTGTTCATATTACATTTAGGGTAAAAATTATTCATGTTTTCATATATGGTAATGTGCTTATTTGATTATTGTTGGTCCCAAATGAGATTGAGATTTGAATTGAATGTAAAAACGAAACCACGAGTGAGGTTCGGGGAAACTGTGATATGAACAGAGTGTCATTCAGATAGAATGCATTCATTCCTAGTATAGCAGATATAGCTATAAAGCTTGTTTCCATTTAGACCTTCTGTGGTGTAGTTGGTAGCGACTTGGCACATTAATTATATGTCCTAGATTAAAGTCTTAGTCGTGGTAGAAATTATTCATGTTTTCAAGTTTGGTAATGTGCTTACTTGATTATTGTTGCTCCCAAATGAGATTGACATTTGAATTAAATGTGAAAAAGAAGCCACGAGAGAGGTTACGGAGTAACATTCAAACAGAATACAATCATTCCTAGTATAGCAGATATAGGTGTAAGATTTGTTTCCCTTTTTGACTTTCTGAGGTGTAGTTGTAAGCGCCATGGAATAGTAAATATGTGTCCTAGTTTCAAGTCCCTGTCGGGGTTAAAGTAAGTCATGTTTAACACATGATAATGTGCCTATTTTTATATATATATATATATATATATATATATATATATATATATATATATATATATATATATATATATATATATATATATATATATATATATATATATATATATATATATATATATATATATATATATATATATATATATATATATATATATATATATATATATATATATATATATATATATATATATATATATATATATATATATATATATATATATATATATATATATATATATATATATATATATATATATATATATATATATATATATATATATATATATATATATATATATATATATATATATATATATATATATATATATATATATATATATATATATATATATATATATATATATATATATATATATATATATATATATATATATATATATATATATATATATATATATATATATATATATATATATATATATATATATATATATATATATATATATATATATATATATATATATATATATATATATATATATATATATATATATATATATATATATATATATATATATATATATATATATATATATATATATATATATATATATATATATATATATATATATATATATATATATATATATATATATATATATATATATACATATATATATATATACATATATATATATACATATATATATATATATATATATATATATATATATATATATATATATATATATATATATATATATATATATATATATATATATATATATATATATATATATATATATATATATATATATATATATATATATATATATATATATATATATATATATATATATATATATATATATATATATATATATATATATATATATATATATATATATATATATATATATATATATATATATATATATATATATATATATATATATATATATATATATATATATATATATATATATATATATATATATATATATATATATATATATATATATATATATATATATATATATATATATATATATATATATATATATATATATATATATATATATATATATATATATATATATATATATATATATATATATATATATATATATATATATATATATATATATATATATATATATATATATATATATATATATATATATATATATATATATATATATATATATATATATATATATATATATATATATATATATATATATATATATATATATATATATATATATATATATATATATATATATATATATATATATATATATATATATATATATATATATATATATATATATATATATATATATATATATATATATATATATATATATATATATATATATATATATATATATATATATATATATATATATATATATATATATATATATATATATATATATATATATATATATATATATATATATATATATATATATATATATATATATATATATATATATATATATATATATATATATATATATATATATATATATATATATATATATATATATATATATATATATATATATATATATATATATATATATATATATATATATATATATATATATATATATATATATATATATATATATATATATATATATATATATATATATATATATATATATATATATATATATATATATATATATATATATATATATATATATATATATATATATATATATATATATATATATATATATATATATATATATATATATATATATATATATATATATATATATATATATATATATATATATATATATATATATTTATATATATATATATATATATATATATATATATATATATATATATATATATATATATATATGTATATATATATATATATATATATATATATATATATATATATATATATATATATATATATATATATATATATATATATATATATATAGTAAGGAAGCCCATCAGTGAAACAAAACTTATAAAACAATGCTATATTTCGGATCCTAACTGGATCCCTTCTCAAGCACAACTGAGACAAAATAGCAAAGAAGGAGGAGACATAAACAAAAGGACTCATGAGACCTGAGGGATTAAAAATTTTTATGATAACAGGACAGGTCTAATCCAAACGAATTATCCTCAACAAAGAAGCCGCCAAGATCATTAAACCATTAACAAAGAAAAATGTTGATCCTTAAAATGATAAATGATCTGAAAGAAGATAGCCCCCAACATATTATTATAATTAAAAGAATATTAATAAATATGCACATATAGATATACACATGTAACAATATCTGTACACACATCCCCATATACAAGAGCATACAAAATGAAATACATATATAAATCCTAATACAATCAAAATACACAATAACGACTACAATCTGGTTGGGGGTTTATCTTGAGGGATAACTTCGTTGAGGCAGCGCTTCAGGAGGGCTTTATCAATTATGTCAGGGATCCATTGCCCCCTAGATAGATTAAAATTGTCCTTCATTTCAATGAGGGAAGATTCCACTATTTTCCATTTGAATTGACAGGTACTTTTAAATAGCATAGTGGCACCACTCCAATCAATTCGATGATTATGTTCAATGCTGTGGGTGAAAAGAGCTGAATTTTCTTGATTATACCTTACTGCTCTCTTGTGTTCTAAGACTCTCTGGGATAGAGAGCGGCCTGTTTGTCCTATATACACTCTATTGCAATCATTACAGCTTATTTGGTATACTCCTGCATTAACTTCTTTTTTGTTTTGGCTAACGTTAACTAATTATTTTCTTAAAGTGGTGGGATAGTTAAAAGTGAATGGGGACTGTTTAAAGTAGAATGGGAAAATGAAAACCAAATGCCTTTCCTTGATGTCCTCATTGTTAGAGATTCTTTGGGTTACAACTTTAAAGTCTATAGAAAATCCACACACTCTGCGTCTTATGTACACTTTTATAGTTATCATGAAGAAAAAGTAAAATTAGGTATAGCTTCGAATTTATTCCTTAGAGCCCTCCGGATTTGCAGCTCTAATTATTTAGAACATGAAATTCAAATGATTTATTCTCAGCTTGACCAAATTTGTTATCCTCCCTTTTTCTTAGACAAAGCTCTGCAGAAAGCTAAACAGGTTTTTTACAATCCTCACAGGACCCCCAAAGAGAATAATTTCAACAAAATCCTCCTTCCTTTCCACCAAAAGCTAGGCGTCATAAATGATACATTAGGTAAACAGTCCCCATTCACTTTTAACTATCCCACCACTTTAAGAAAAGAATTAGTTAACGTTAGCCAAAACAAAAAAGAAGTTAATGCAGGAGTATACCAAATAAGCTGTAATGATTGCAATAGAGTGTACATAGGACAAACAGGCCGCTCTCTATCCCAGAGAGACTTAGAACACAAGAGAGCAGTAAGATATAATCAAGAAAA
Source organism: Halocaridina rubra (assembly GCA_037179515.1). Classification (NCBI taxonomy): domain Eukaryota; kingdom Metazoa; phylum Arthropoda; class Malacostraca; order Decapoda; family Atyidae; genus Halocaridina; species Halocaridina rubra. Next base: position 52,202 of record JAXCGZ010019178.1, read on the forward strand.
TTCGGCTCTTTTTACCCACATCAATGAACATAATCATCGGATTGATTGGAGTGGTGCCACTATGCTATTTAAAAGTACCTGTCAATTCAAACGGAAAATTGTGGAATCTTCCCTCATTGAAATGAAGGACAATTTTAATCTATCTAGGGGGCAATGGACCCCTGACATAATTGATAAAGCCCTCCTGATGCGTTGCCTCAACGAAGTTATCCCTCAAGATAAACCCCCAACCAGATTGTAGTCGTTATTGTGTATTTTGATTGTATTAGGATTTATATATGTATTTCATTTTGTATGCTCTTGTATATCGGGATGTATGTACAGATATTGTTACATGTGTATATCTATATGTGCATATTTATTAATATTCTTTTAATTATAATAATATGTTGGGGGCTATCTTCTTTCAGATCATTTATCATTTTAAGGATCAACATTTTTCTTTGTTAATGGTTTAATGATCTTGGCGGCTTCTTTGTTGAGGATAATTCGATTGGATTAGACCTATCCTGTTATCATAAAAATTTTTAATCCCTCAGGTCTCATGAGTCCTTTTGTTTATGTCTCCTCCTTCTTTGTTATTTTGTCTCAGTTGTGCTTGAGAAGTGATCCAGTTAGGATCCGAAATATATCATTGTTTTATAAGTTTTGTTTCACTGATGGGCTTCCTTACTATTTAGTGCTGTATGCTAACAGTTTGTACTTATTTATATATATATATATATATATATATATATATATATATATATATATATATATATATATATATATATATATATATATATATATATATATATATATATATATATATATATATATATATATATATATATATATATATATATATATATATATATATATATATATATATATATATATATATATGTATATATATATATATATATATATATATATATATATATATATATATATATATATATATATATATATATATATATATATATATATATATATATATATATATATATATATATATATATATATATATATATATATATATATATATATATATATATATATATATATATATATATATATATATATATATATATATATATATATATATATATATATATATATATATATATATATATATATATATATATATATATATATATATATATGTATGTATATATATATATATATATATATATATATATATATATATATATATATATATATATATATATATATATATATATATATATATATATATATATATATATATATATATATATATATATATATATATATATATATATATATATATATATATATATATATATATATATATATATATATATATATATATATATATATATATATATATATATATATATATATATATATATATATATATATATATATATATATATATATATATATATATATATATATATATATATATATATATATATATATATATATATATATATATATATATATATATATATATATATATATATATATATATATATATATATATATATATATTTATATATTTGTATATATATATATATATATATATATATATATATATATATATATATATATATATATATATATATATATATATATATATATATATTTTTTTTTTTTTTTTTTTTTTTTAATGAGTGTGACATCGGGACAGGCAGAAACTGTCCAAACCATTCAAGGCCTGGGCACGAGAAACTACAAAGACGAAGGAAAAGTAAACGGTTAAGGACAAGGCAGAGATGAGGTAATGTCACAAAAAGGAAAACGACAGACAGAAAAAAGAGTGAAAGTACGGATGATCCAGAGATATGGAGGACTAGGCTCTGAGATGACGATAAATCTGCTTTTTCAGGGATTAAAGGTCATAAGAATTGGGAAAGACACAAGGAGGAAGAGTGTTCCAGAGTCTGGAGGTACTCTGGAAGAAGCCATCGCTGCACCGACCAATCCGAGAGCTACAAATCTCCACACAGTACCTGTGAGATGAGGCTGCTTGGCGAGTGTTACGCGGCTTCGGTATTGGGGGAGGGATGAAAATCGCTAACTCGTCAGATCAGCGATGGAAGTAGTAGCGATAAAAAAGCAAAAGTGAAGATACCTTACGGCGAAGAGAGAGATAATCAAGTTTAGAAGTAAGAGAAGGATCATTAATGAGTCTGACTGCCTTAAATTCAACCCTATCAAGAAGATAAGTATAAGAAGAAGCACCCCAGATGTGTGAGCAGTATTCTAAGCAGGGACAGATAAGACCTTTGTAAATTTTAAGCAACTGCAAAGAAGAAAGTAATGACAAAAACGAAACAGAACCTCCAATTTTTTGGATGAAGACTTAGAAATTTGGATTAGGTGATTCCTCCAAGACTAGTTAGAGGCTATATGGATTATTAATACGTTGATAGAGTTAAGGGGGTAAATTTCGTTACTTTTGAAGACTATAGGGTTATTAGGAGGAGAAGATGATAAAGAGAAAGCCAAATACTGTGTCTTGGAGGCATTGAATTTAACTAATTTTTGAGTGCCCCACTCATATACTCTCTGCAAATCGATCTTAAGAGTAGGGGAAACAGTGATACAAGACTGATTACGAGTAACAGATGAAGGTTGTTAAGAAAAGGCAGAGGAAAAGTGAAGGGTAGAATCATCAGCAAAGGCATGAAGATCTATGGAAGATTTGGATTGTAGAAGATCATTGATGAAGAGAAGGAAGAGAGTAGGTGAAAGAACAGCGCACTGTGGTACACTTTTGGTAACAGAGAAAGGGCTAGATGTCAAGCCATCAACAACTACAGATATAAAATG
>JAXCGZ010019178.1:60000-62500 GCA_037179515.1 Halocaridina rubra
TGAAGAAGTCATCGGCTACATCACGCTTTGTCTACATCTCGAGATGTCTCAAGGACATCATTGACAGGGTCACGAGTGGTGATTTTCTTTCACTACAGTGTGATATTTAGGGCTCGATTGATTGGCCCCATAAGTTCCAAACATACCTCATTACTCGCTACCCTATTGCACTTGACCATTCTCTTGCCAGGGAGCTACCAGGAGTACACACTGCTAGACAGTTCTTTCAGGACGAGAAGCCTATCAATTGTATTGTCATCACCTGGAGTCTCCCTGAACCACCCCCATCTGTCATCGAGTTTTCCTTTCTTCCTTGCCTCCCTTCATGTGAACTGCGCAGAAGGAAGGACAAGAAGCCTTGCTGTTTTAAATGCTGGGGTATTGGCCATATCTCACGCTATTGTTCTACACCGGCTGGATGTGCATGGTGTGCTGCTAGCCATGATATACGCTCCTGCCCACACCGTATTCCTGCTCACCTGCTGCTGCCGCTGCTTGTGATACTTCTCCAGAATCCACGTCTCAGCCTCGGCCAGACACCTCGCAGTGGAAATGTGTTTGGTGCAACATGCCTGGGGTCAACATCTGGCATGGCTGTGCTAGACGGTCTCATGCCACACCACCTGAGCACACTCCATCACCCACACCACCACTTGTCGGCGCACCTTCCTCTCTATGTCCTACTGACTCTGCTGACATCGTTGCTCTCTGTAAGGCTGTTGCTACCCTAGAGTCCCGCTGTACAGCTCTCACGGTTCGCTTTGATACCATAGGTGCCTGCATTGACAGTATGGTCACCCAGCAAGCTACTACGGAAAGATCTCTTGCTAGTTTGGTAGTCTCATCATGTTGTTATCCCCACCATCACGACTCCCACTGACAAGCTTAATTAGGTCGCCTCCCATCTTAAGAAGTTGACTGATGCACAGCCCAGGTCTTTCTCGTCCCATGCTCCATCTGACAGTGCCCTGCCCACTTCTGCCCTCGGCAAGATTAAGATTCGCTAGTCGCATACGATATCATGCCATCTCTTGGAATGCCTTTGGAATTAGACACTCTTCTAAACTCACTGCACTTAAAGCCTATGTCTATCGACATCATCAACAGGTTATATTTATACAAGAGGCTTTTCCTGGTGGTGCTCCACCAGGGGAGGAGGCTCTTTTGCTTACAGGGTATGTTTCATATGTGCATCATACCAGAAGAGGACTCATTACCTACATTCATTCCTCCATACCTCGCACGCTTCTTGGTTCTTTTGTGCAAGTTGATATGACCTTTCAGCTCTTTGAAATCACTGTCGGGAATGGTACTCTTCAGTTGTGCAGTGTCTACTCTACCCCGGGTGTGATTAATCTACAAGCCCTTCCAATAACTACAGACAGTGGAATGATCTATATGGGGGATTTTAACGCCAGACACCCTGCCCTTGGTGACTCATCTCCCACTCCCAATCGCGGTGGCAAGCCTCTGCTCGACTACATCCGCCGCTACCGCCTCATGCGCTGGGATACTGGTGGTGCTACACATGCTCGTGGGGGTACTGTAGATTACATTCTCACAGTTGGTCTTGTGGTACCTAATGTCACCTGCTCTTCTATCCCTTTTCTCTTTTCTGACCATGTTGCCCATTGCCTGAAATACTCCATACTTCAGACTCCAGCTACCCTCCCCCATCATCTCACATGCATCTCTATCCAGCAAAAGTACTGTTCCACATATCCCTCGTTTATCTCTCATCTCCTTCCACTTTTGATCTCCTTTCTCCTGACAGCGTATGCAAATCCCTGGTAAATTCTACACATACTATGTTCTCAGATCACACATTCCACATCGCCCTGAGGCCCATTCCGGGACTCTGGATCAGCGTATTGCTCAGACGGAAAGGACAGCTGTGGATGCTGGACTCTCCTTTCAAAGACAGTCCACGCCTGACCATCTGCACCAATATCAGTTTGGCAAGGGATGACCTGGTTGCCCTGCTGAAGTGCGTGTACATGGAGTATTGGCAGAAATTTATGGATAGTATTAACCATCAGACTAGCACTGGGACTCTGTGGCATCTTATAAGGAAGGCTGTCAAGAAGAAATCCACCTGTGCTCTACACCACAGTCCACTGGAGTATGCTCAGAACCTCATTACTACCTGGTCAGCGCAATCACAAACTTGCAACCTCTTGGGAACGTTCAAGAGGCACTCTCCTCACTCCGCAGTGTTTGTAACCTCCGCCTGATGGGTGCATTACTACAGACAGATGAGGAGGATGACGTCGTATTCACAGAGGATGAACTACGACGTGCTATCGCTAGGATTAAGGCTACTGCCCCTGGGGAGGATGGTCTTGCATATCAAGTTTTCCGTCTTCTTCAGAATGTTCCTGGTAACCCCCTACTGCAGCTCTTCAATCTTTGCTTTTGCTAGGGGCATGTGCCCTCTGCCTGGACCAGAAGCACTATCATTCCTCTACCAAAACCTGTAACTGACAAATTTAGGCCTATA
>JAXCGZ010019178.1:67500-70000 GCA_037179515.1 Halocaridina rubra
TTCCACAGGGTTCAGTTTTAGGGCCACTTTTGTTCCTTGTATATGTAAATGACCTACCAGAGTCTGTAAATTCATTCATGAATATGTTTGCAGATGATGCAAAGATTGTGAAGAAAGTAAAAAACGAGAACAATGGTAGAGAACTTCAGGAGGATCTAAATAATCTTCATGAGTGGTCAGAAAAGTGGCTAATGAAATTCAATACCTCAAAATGTAAGGTAATGAGAATGGGTACAAGTGCAAGAAGGCCCAAGCTTGACTACTCGGTGGCTGGAGTACAACTTCAGGAGACAGAAAATGAGAGAGATCTAGGAGTAAACATATTGGCAGATTTGTCTCCAGAAATACATATAAATGGCGTAGTAAGGGCAGCATATGCATTCTTATCAAATGTAAGGGTAGCCTTCAGGCACATGGACAAGGAAATGTTCAGAAATATTTATGTAACCTATGTGAGGCCAAAACTCGAATATGCAGCCCCCTTTTGGAATCCGCACTTAAAAAAGCACATAGCTAAGCTTGAAAAAGTTCAAAGACATGCCACAAAACTGGTGCCAGAAATACGCAATCTCGGTTATGATGAGAGGCTGAGGGAATTAGACTTGCCATCACTCGAAGCTAGAAGAGTAAGGGGGGATATGGTGACAGTCTTTAAATTCCTTCATGGTTATGATAGAGTGGATAGGGATCGATATTTCGATATGGCTGGCTCTAGAACTAGAGGTCATAGTTTGAAGCTTCGGAAGAAAACTTGTTTGCAGGATGTAAGGAAATACTTTTTCAGTGTAAGAGTAGTTGATAATTGGAATTCGCTAAGCGAGGAGGTAGTTAATGCTACCTCAATCCATAGTTTTAAGGACAGGTATGATAAGTATCACTAAGTCTAAAAATGGAACCGATCAGGAGACGGGAAGATACGAGCTTTGGGCTCTTTCCCGTAAACACAATTAGGTAATCACAATTAGGTAATCACATACATACATACATACATACAAGCTTTTCCACAGCTTTATCAGAGGAAAACTGAAGGTAAAAGAACAGGTTTTAAGGCTAAAGAGAGCGGATGGAAGCATCACTGAGACGGATGAAGAGATCTGCAAAGAATTGAACAAGGAGTTTCAGTCAGTATTTACAGTAGAAAATACCCCACCCCCTCAGATTGCAGTGATAGAAGCTCAAGGGCCGGTATTAGAGAACATCAACCTTACAGCCACAGAGGTATGCAAAGCGCTGATGGATTTAGATGTTCATAAAGCTACAGGTCCTGATGACATATCCCCTCATGTGCTTAAAAAATGCGTAAACACAATATCAGTGGCACTAAGTATCATATTTAAGGAGTCACTGGAGTCAGGGGAGATTCCAAGATGCTGGAAACAAGCAAATGTGATACCTATCTTCAAAAAGGGAAGGAGGGATACGGCTCTGAACTATAGACCAGTTTCCTTGACCAGCATAGTTTGCAAAGTTATGGAGAAACTACTAAGGAAACATATCTCTCTTCACTTGGAATCCTTCAACTTTTTGTCAGTGAGGCAACATGGCTTCAGAGAAGGTAGATCAACAGTAACAAACTTATTAGAATTTTATGATGAGGTAAGCCAAATCTTACAGGAAAGAGAGGGCTGGGAAGATTGCATATTCCTAGACTTCCAGAAAGCGTTTGACACTGTTCCACATGGGAGACTTATTAGGAAGCTGCAATCAATGGCTAGAATAGGTGGAAATGTTTTAGAATGGATAAAAACTTACTTAGAAGGAAGGGAACAGACGGTTAGAGTAAAACACTCAGTGTCTGAATGGAGAAGAGTTAGTAGTGGAGTTCCATAGGGTTCAGTTTTAGGGCCACTTTTGTTCCTTTTATATGTAAATGACCTACCAGAGTCTGTAAATTCATTCATGAATATGTTTGCAGATGATGCAAAGATTGTGAAGAAAGTAAAAAACGAGAACAATGGTAGAGAACTTCAGGAGGATCTGAATAATCTGCATGAGTGGTCAGAAAAGTGGCTAATGAAATTCAATACTTCAAAATGTAAGGTAATGAGAATGGGTACAAGTGCAAGAACGCCCAAGCTTGACTACTCGGTGGCTGGAGTACAACTTCAAGAGACAGAAAATGAGAGAGATCAAAGAGTAAACATACTGGCAGATTTGTCTCCAGAAATACATATAAATGGCATAGTAAGGGCAGCATATGCATTCTTATCAAATGTAAGGGTAGCCTTCAGGCACATGGACAAGGAAATGTTCAGAAATATTTATGTAACCTATGTGAGGCCAAAACTCGAATATGCAGCCCCCTTTTGGAATCCGCACTTGAAAAAGCACATAGCTAAACTTGAAAAAGTTCAAAGACATGCCACGAAACTGGTGCCAGAAATACGCAATCTCAGTTATGATGAGAGGCTGAGGAAATTAGACTTACCATCACTCGAAGCTAGAAGAGTGAGGGGGGATATGGTGACAGTCTTTAAATTCCTTCATGGTTATGATAGAG
>JAXCGZ010019178.1:75000-80000 GCA_037179515.1 Halocaridina rubra
CGGCAAAGCACGGGAGCCAGTTCATCTGCAAAGTCCTTAAGGGACCTTGCAGGGATACCATCGGGACCAGATGCCTTGTTCGTCTTTAGCGAGCAAAGAACCTTATGAACTTTGTGTGAAGAAAGGATAAGGGAGGGCATAGGGTTAAAGAGGGGAGAAGACTGAGGAACATTTGTGCTGGAATCGTTGATAGAAGAGTTGGCAGAAAAATGAGAGCCAAAGAGAGTGCTTTGTCAGTGGGAGAGCAAGCTATAGAACCATGAGAACGAATGAGAGGGGGAAAGCTTGAGTTACAGAAGTTTTTGGAGAGGTTTTTTGCTAAGGGCCAGAAGCATTTGTCAGTGGGAGAGGAGTTAAGGTCATCAACTTTCCTTCTTATAAGGGAAGACTTACATATTCGAATCTGAGCAGTACAGCGATTCCTAGCTATAATAAATGCAGAGTGAGTTAAATCGGAAGGAGAGGCTAGGTAAGTTCAGTGAGCCTGATTCATAGTCTTGATAGCCATGGAGCAGGCACGGTCAAACCTAGGTTTAGGGGGAGAGAAAGTTTTTGTAGAAGAGGGGATGTACGCCTCCATTCCCATGGTCATGATCTCGGCAACTTTTAGAGCTACCTGATCAGGGTTGCTGGACCGAAAGCAGTAGTCATCCCATGGAAAATCAAAGAGAAATTTACGCAAATTTTCATGTTGGGTACGCTCAAAGTGCCAAAGGCGGCGCTGAGTAGGAGGGATTGATGGTGGGGGAGTGAAAATGGAAGAGACTGAGATCATAGAGTGATCAGATTTGCCAAGAGGGGAAAGCACAGAGTAAGAGTAGCTTGAAGGGTTACAAGTAAAAAATAGTTCAAGAGAGTTTGCAACATGTTCGTGTCGATCAGGAACGCGAGTAGGATGTTTGATAATTTGCTCCAGATCATGAGTAATAGAGAGAGCAAGAGCCTCGCTTCCTCCCACATCAGTGTGAGAAGAATGAGGCCACTCACTGTGGTGTACATTGAAGTCTCCTATCTAGAGAACTTCGGCATGTGGGTGAGAAGATAGCAAGGACTCATGGCATGAGGTTAGATATTCAAAGAAAGACACAAACACGGTGGAGTTTGGAGAACAGCAGCAGAAGCAAAGAATGACAGTGGTAGTGGAGAGATAGACTTTTAGCCAGAAAACATCAAAGTCAGGAGATTCAAGGTCCATGAGCCTCACAGTATTAGTGTTAATGTTGCAGTATGCACAGACCCCACCTTTGGAACGAAAACGAGTATACAGATTATAGTGAGAGATTTGGAATGGGTCAGTGGAAGCATGTATAGACAGCTGGGTTTCAGATAGGAGGAGGAGGGTAGGGAGGAAAGTGCCCAAGTGCTGTTCCACAGACGAAAGATTAGAGTTCAGTCTACGAATGTTAGAATAGTGAAGAGTGAAAGAAGAAGATCTATTGGGAGGTGCAAGGTTAAGAGAAGAACCATTTCTACCACCAGGCGTGTCTGCCCTCAAGCCAATAGTGTAGTCAACACGATCCCTGGAGATACTTCGCACCCCTCTATGCCGGGTACAGGGGGCCATTAGTTGTGAACCTTCCATAAATAATAACAAATGTGAGGAAAAAGAAAGTAAAAGAGACAGATGTTGGAAATGTTGTAACTTGTCAAATGCAATGGAATAGCAAGAGATGAGTATGAATACGCCCGAATATTCAATGTAGATGTAGGCATGAGGAGAAGTTGAACAAGTGGAGGGACGAGTTGGAAAGTAGAGGGCTACAGATAAGCCGGGACAAGACAGAATACATGCAGACGGGAGAACAAGATGATTACAGTCAATTATACTTGGCACAGGAGAGGTTGAAAAGGCGGAGGCTTTCAGGTACCTGCGGTCAAATCTGTTGCATGATGGTGAACTGGATAAAGAAATAAATGGGAGGATACAAGCAGGATGGAAAAATTGGAGGAAATACTCTGGACGGATATGTGATAGAAAGGTTAGTGCAAGAGTGAAAGGCATGATATATCATGCAGTGGTAAGGCCAGCGATGATATATGGCTCAGAGATGTGGCCTGTTAAAAAAACACAAGAAAGAAAGATGAAAGTGGCAGAGATGTGAATGGTGAAATGGATGTTGGGAGTGACGAGGAAGGATAGGATCAGGAACGAGAGAATTAGAAGGACAGCCAAGGTGACAAAAGTGGGAAAGAAGATGCAAGAAAGAAGGTTTCAGTGGTATGGACATTGTATGAGGAGAGATGAAGATTGGATTGATAGAAGGATGATTGGGCTAGAGGTGGAGAGAGTGAGAGGAAGAGGAAGACCACAAAGACGATGGGATGACTGTATACGGGACGACTTGAGAGAGAAGGACCTCAGTGGAGAGGAAGCATTGGACAGGAGAGAGTGGAAAAGGCTGATAAGAAACCACGACCCCATATAGATATGGAAAATGCGAGAGAGGAAGAAGATGTACGCATGAGGAAAGAACCGTTCTGATGGAAGACTCAACCTGGAACTGTCTGTACCAGTCCTAGTTGCGTCCTAATACTTTCAGTTGTAGTCTTTCAATGGGCGGCTGGTGCCATGGATACCCTACTAATCATATATATATATATATATATATATATATATATATATATATATATATATATATATATATATATATATATATATATATATATATATATATATATATATATATATATATATATATATATATATATATATATATATATATATATATATATATATATATATATATATATATATAATATATATATATATATATATATATATATATATATATATATATATATATATATATATATATATATATATATATATATATATATATATATATATATATATATATATATATATATATATATATATATATATATATATATATATATATATATATATATATATATATATATATATATATATATATATATATATATATATATATATATATATATATATATATATATATATATATATATATATATATATATATATATATATATATATATATATATATATATATATATATATATATATATATATATATATATATATATATATATATATATATATATATATATATATATATATATATATATATATATATATATATATATATATATATATATATAAATATATATATATATATATATATATATATATATATATATATATATATATATATATATATATATATATATATATATATATATATATATATATATATATATATATATATATATATATATGATTAGTAGGTTGGCCATGGCACCAGCCGTCCATTGAAAGACTACAACTGAAAGTATTAGGGCGCAACTAGGTCTGGTACAGACAGTTCCAGATTGAGTCTTCCATCAGAACGGTTCTTTCCTCATGCGTACATCTTCTTCCTCTCTCGCATTTTCCATATCTATATGGGGTCGCGGTTTCTTATCAGCCTTTTCCACTCTCTCCTGTCCAATGCTTCCTCTCCATTGAGGTCCTTCTCTCTCAAGTCGTCCCGTATACAGTCATCCCATCGTCTTTGTGGTCTTCCTCTTCCTCTCACTCTCTCCACCTCTAGCCCAATCATCCTTCTATCAATCCAATCTTCATCTCTACTCATACAATGTCCATACCACTGAAGCCTTCTTTCTTGCATCTTCTTTCCCACTTTTGTCACCTTGGCTGTCCCTATAATTCTCTCGTTCCTGATCATATTCTTCCTCGTCACTCCCAACATCCGTTTCACCATTCTCATCTCTGCCATATATATATATATATATATATATATATATATATATATATATATATATATATATATATATATATATATATATATATATATATATATATATATATATATATATATATATATATATATATATATATATATATATATATATATATATATATATATATATATATATATATATATATATATATATATATATATATATATATATATATATATATATAATATATATATATATATATATATATATATATATATATATATATATATATATATATATATATATATATATATATATATATACATATATATATATATATATATATATATATATATATATATATATATATATATATATATATATATATATATATATATATATATACATATATATATATATATATATATATATATATATATATATATATATATATATATATATATATATATATATATATATATATATATATATATATATATATATATATATATATATATATATATATATATATATATATATATATATATTTATATATATATATATATATATATATATATATATATATATATATATATATATATATATATATATATATATATATATATATATATATATATATATATATATATATATATATATATATATACATATATATATATATATATATATATATATATATATATATATATATATATATATATATATATATATATATATATATATATATATATATATATATATATATATATATATATATATATATATATATATATATATATATATATATATATATACATATATATATATATATATATATATATATATATATATATATATATATATATATATATATATATATATATATATATATATATATATATATATATATATATATATATATTTATATGTATATTTATATATTTATATGTATATATATATATATATATATATATATATATATATATATATATATATATATATATATATATATATATATATATATATATATATATATATATATATATATATATATATATATATATATATATATATATATATATATATATATATATATATATATATATATATATATATATATATATATATATATATATATATATATATATATATATATATATATATATATATATATATATATATATATATATATATATATATATATATATATATATATATATATATATATATATATATAAATATATATATATATATATATATACATATATATATATATA
>JAXCGZ010019179.1:0-25000 GCA_037179515.1 Halocaridina rubra
GGTTGGGGTAAAGAATGATTCATGTTTTCACATATGTAATGTGCTTATTTGTTTATTTCATGGCCCGAATGAGATTGGGAATTGAATTAAATGCTAAAATGAAGCCACGAGTGAGGTTGGGGAATCTGTAATATGAATATAGTGGCATTCAGATAGAATGCGTTCATTCATATGTATAGCAGATATAAGCTATAAGGTTGGATTACTTTTAACCTTCTGTAGTGTAGTGGTAGCGCCTTGACTTAGTAATCATAATTCCTAGGCTCGAGTCCCAGTCGGGGTAAAGAATGATTCATGTTTTCACATATGTAATGTGCTTATTTGGTTATTTCATGGCCCGAATGAGATTGGGAATTGAAGTAAATGCTGAAATGAAGCCACGAGTGAGGTTGGGGAATTTGTAATATGAACATAGTTTCATTCAGATAGAATGCGTTCATTCCTAAGTATAGCAGATATAAGCTATAAGGTTGGATCCCTTTTAACCTTCTGTGGTGTAGTGGTAGCGCCTTGACTTAGTAATCATAAGTCCTAGGTTCGAGTCCCAGTCTGGGTAAAGAATGATTTATCTTTTCACATATGTAATGTGCTTATTTGGTTATTTCATGGCCTGATTGATATTGGGAATTGAAGTAAATGCTTAAGTGAAGCCACGAGTGAGGTTGGGGAATCTGTAATGTGAACATAGGGGCATTCAGATAGAATGCGTTCATTCCTATGTATAGCAGATAAAAGCTATAAGGTTGGATTCCTTTTAACCTTCTGTGGTGTAGTGGTAGCGCCTTGACTTAGTAATCATAATTCCTAGGTTTGAGTCCCAGTCGGGGTAAAGAATGATTCATGTTTTCACATATGTGATGTGCTTATTTGATTATTTCACGGCCCGAATGAGATTGGGAATTGAATTAAATGCTAAAATGAAGCCACGAGTAAGGTTGGGGAATCTGTAATATGAATATAGTGGCATTCAGATAGAATGCGTTCATTCCTAAGTATAGCAGATATAAGCTACAAGGTTGGATTCCTTTTAACCTTCTGTAGTGTAGTGGTAGCGCCTTGACTTAGTAATCATAATTCCTAGGTTCGAGTCCCGGTTGGGGTAAAGAATGATTCATGTTTTCACATATGTAATGTGCTTATTTGTTTATTTCATGGCCCGAATGAGATTGGGAATTGAATTAAATGCTAAAATGAAGCCACGAGTGAGGTTGGGGAATCTGTAATATGAACATAGTGGCATTCAGATAGAATGCGTTCATTCCTATGTATAGCAGATATAAGCTATAAGGTTTGATTCCTTTTAACCTTCTGTGGTGTAGTGGTAGCGCCTTGACTTAGTAATCATAATTCCTAAGTTCGAGTCCCAGTCGGGGTAAAGAATGATTCAAGTTTTCACATATGTAATGTGCTTATTTGGTTATTTCATGGCCCGAATGAGATTGGGAATTGAAGTAAATGCTAAAATGAAGCCACGAGTGAGGTTGGGGAATCTGTAATATGAACATAGTGGCATTCAGAAAGAATGCATTCATTCCTAAGTATAGCAGATATAAGCTATAAGGTTGGATTCCTTTTAACCTTCTGTGGTGTAGTGGTAGCGCCTTGACATAGTAATCATAATTCCTAGGTTCGAGTCACGGTTGGGGTAAAGAATGATTCATGTTTTCACATATGTAATGTGCTTATTTGTTTATTTCATGGCCCGAATGAGATTGGGACTTGAATTAAATGCTAAAATGAAGCCACGAGTGAGGTTGGGGAATCTGTAATATGAACATAGTTTCATTCAGATAGAATGCGTTCATTCCTAAGTATAGCAGATATAAGCTATAAGGTTGGATTCCTTTTAACCTTCTCTGGTGTAGTGGCAGCGCCTTGACTTAGTAATCATAATTCCTAGGCTCGAGTCCCGGTCGGGGTAAAGAATGATTCAAGTTTTCACATATGTAATGTGCTTATTTGGTTATTTCATGGCCCGAATGAGATTGGGAATTGAAGTAAATGCTAAAATGAAGCCACGAGTTAGGTTGGGGAATCTGTAATATGAACATAGTGGCATTCAGATAGAATGCGGTCATTCCTATGTATAGCAGATATAAGCTATAAGGTTGGATTCCTTTTAACCTTCTGTGGTGTAGTGGTAGTGCCTTGACTTAGTAATCGTAAGTCCTAGGTTCGACTCCCAGTCTGTGTAAAGAATGATTTAGCTTTTCACATATATAATGTGCTTATTTGTTTATTTCATGGCCTGAATGAGATTGGGAATGATTTAAATGCTTAAATGAAGCCACGAGTGAGGTTGGGGAATCTGTAATATGAACATAGTGGCATTCAGATAGAATGCATTCATTCCAAAGTATAGTAGATATAAGCTATAAGGTTGTATTCCTTTTATCCTTCTGTGGTGTAGTGGTAGCGCCTTGACTTAGTAATCATAATTCCTAGGTTTGAGTCCCAGTCGGGGTAAAGAATGATTCATGTTTTCACATATGTAATGTGCTTATTTGGTTATTTCACGGCCCGAATGAGATTGGGAATTGAATTAAATGCTAAAATGAAGCCACGAGTGAGGTTGGGGAATCTGTAATATGAACATAGTGGCATTCAGATAGAATGCGTTCATTCCTATGTATAGCAGATATAAGCTATAAGGTTGGATTCCTTTTAACCTTCTGTAGTGTAGTGGTAGCGCCTTGACTTAGTAATCATAAGTCCTAGGTTCGAGTCCCGGTTGGGGTAAAGAATGATTCATGTTTTCACATATGTAATGTGCTTATTTGGTTATCTCATGGCCTGAATGAGAATGGGAATTGAATTAAATGCTAAAATGAAGCCACGAGTGAGGTTGGGGAATCTGTAATATGAACATAGTGGCATTCAGATAGAATGTGTTCATTCCTAAGTATAGCAGATATAAGCTATAAGGTTGGATTCCTTTTAACCTTCTGTGGTGTAGTGGTAGCGCCTTGACTGAGTAATCATAATTCCTAGGTTCGAGTCCCGGTCGGGGTAAAGAATGATTCATGTTTTCACATATGTAATGTGCTTATTTGGTTATTTCATGGCCTGAATGAGATTGGGAATTGAAGTAAATGCTAAAATGAAGCCACGAGTGAGGTTGGGGAATCTGTAATATGAACATAGTGGCATTCAGATAGAATGCGTTCATTCCTATGTATAGCAGATATAAACTATAAGGTTGGATTCCTTTTAACCTTCTGTGTTGTAGTGGTAGTGCCTTGACTTAGTAATCATAAGTCCTAGGTTTGAGTCCCAGTCTGGGTAAAGAATGATTCATGTTTTCACATATGTAATGTGCTTATTTGGTTATTTCATGGCCTGAATGAGATTGGGAATTGAATTAAATGCTAAAATGAAGCCACGAGTGAGGTTGGGGAATTTGTAATATGAACATAGTGGCATTCAGATAGAATGCGTTCATTCCAAAGTATAGCAGATATAAGCTATAAGGTTGGATTCCTTTTAACCTTCTGTGGTGTAGTGGTAGCGCCTTGACTTAGTAATCATAATTCCTAGGTTCGAGTCCTGGTTGGGGTAAAGAATGATTCATGTTTTCACATATGTAATGTGCTTATTTGGTTATCTCATGGCCCGAATGAGATTGGGAATTGAATTAAATGCTAAAATGAAGCCACGAGTGAGGTTGGGGAATCTGTAATATGAACATAGTGGCATTCAGATAGAATGCGTTCATTCCTAAGTATAGCATATATAAGCTATAAGGTTGGATTCCTTTTAAACTTATGTGGTGTAGTGGTAGCGCCTTGACTTAGTAATCATAATTCCTAGGTTCGAGTCCCAGTCGGGGTAAAGAATGATTCGTTTTTTCACATATGTAATGTGCTTATTTGGTTATTTCATGGCCCGAATGAGATTGGGAATTGAATTAAATGCTAAAATGAAGCCACGAGTGAGGTTGGGGAATCTGTAATATGAACACAGTGGCATTCAGATAGAATGCGTTCATTCCTAAGTATAGCAGATGTAAGCTATAAGGTTGGATTCCTTTTAACCTGTTTGGTGTAGTGGTAGCGCCTTGACTTAGTAATCATAAGTCCTAGGTTCGAGTCCCGGTCGGGGTAAAGAATGATTCATGTTTTCACATATGTAATGTGCTTATTTGGTTATATATATATATATATATATATATATATATATATATATATATATATATATATATATATATATATATATATATATATATATATATATATATATATATATATATATATATATATATATATATATATATATATATATATATATATATATATATATATATATATGTGTGTGTGTGTGTGTATATATATATATATATATATATATATATATATATATATATATATATATATATATATATATATATATATATATATATATATATATATATATATATATATATAACCAAATAAGCACATTACATATGTGAAAACATCAATCATTTTTTACCCTGACCGGGACTTGAACCTAGGACGTATGATTACTAAGTCAAGGCGCTACCAGTGCACCACAGAAGGTTAAAAGGAATCCAACCTTATAGCTTATATCTGCTATACTTAGGAATGAACGCATTCTATCTGAATGCCACTATGTTCATATTACAGATTCCCCAACCTCACTCGTGGAAACATTTTCACATTTAATTCAATTCCCAATCTCATTCGGGCATTTCAATTACCAAATAAGCACATTACATATGTGAAAACATGAATCATTTTTTACCCCGACCGGGACTTGAACCTTGGACTTATAATTATTAAGTCAAGGCGCTACCAGTGCACCACAGAAGGTTAAAAGGAATCCAACCTTATAGCTTATATATGCTATAAGGTTGGATTCCTTTTTACCTTCTGTGGTGCACTGGTAGCGCCATGACTTAGTAATCATAAGTCCTAGGTTCAAGTCCCGGTCGGGGTATAAAAAAAATGATTCATATATATATATATATATATATATATATATATATATATATATATATATATATATATATATATATATATATATATACATATATATATATATATATATATATATATATATATATATATATATATATATATATATATATATATATATATATATATATATACTATATATATATATATATATATATATATATATATATATATATATATATATATATATATATATATATATATATATATATATATATAAGCAGTTCCACTTCTCTGGGAAATATGATATAAAAAATATCGCAATGCAAAGCTAGAGTGAGATACTTTGAAAATAAGCGTCAGTAAACCACAAAGGAATCAATATCTTGAGTAGGAATTTATTGTCATAGTGCCAGAGCCACAATGTAAATAACATGAACCTTACTCTGTCACTATGGTAATATGACGTACACATATGTTCTTGTAGGTGAATTCACGCCTCTGTTTACAAAAATAGAATAATTTATCATTTATTATACTGACTGATTAAGAAAATACAGAAATGTTGACAAGACGTACTTTTGAGCAAATGTGAAGTACTGAAAATAGTAATGTCAACTTCATTAAAATAAAGTTATTTGTGTGCCATATAAGCTCGTGAAATGGGCAACATGACGTCCCTGAATGGTAAATATGGATGTTACGAGAAAGAAAAATCAGAGAAAGATGGAAAATCGCCGATTAAGAACGATATATTGAACGTGGAACGGCAGCAGCTGTTGAACAGGAGCGATATGACATGCAAGAAGAGAGGATCTTACGGGACTCTACAGCATGCTCCTCGTTTTGTCTTTCGACGGAAATCGTACACTTTTTGCGGTAAGTATCGTTTATCGTATCGAAATCGCACCCTTTTTGCTCTAAGATTCGTTTATCTTACAAAGCCGTACACTTTTTGCGGTAAGTATCGTTTGTTATATAAAATATTTCATCTTGTTTTCATAGAAATCGTCCATATTTTACGGTAAGTATTGTTTATCATATCGAATCTTCCATCTCATTTTTATGGATATCTTACACTTTTTGCGGTAAATATCGTTTATCGCATCGAATCTTTCATGTTGTTTCTATGGAGATTATATATCTTATCTGTTGGTTCTTTCGGTTGCTAGCCATAGTTCATCCTTTTCTAAAGTAATGGTTGATCATTATTGAATTCTTTTGTAGTTATTCTCTATATAATTGATGTAATTGTTTATTTTATCATAAATGCACTTCAGAAAGTGCAGCAATTATTATTATAAATAATTAGTGCGTCTCAGTATAGGTTAAAGGAAGTAGAATATTATATTGTTATATAAAGTATAGTTCCTTATTTATGAGTCATATAGTTTGTAGTGTTGTGATAGTAGTTAAGTATAACATCTATAGTGTGACTACATAGGCCTAGGTCTATTGGTAAAGGAAGTTTGGCAGAATTTTTGCTTTAAAAAACTAACAAAATACTTGGAATATGAAAAAAAAACAACATAAGTTTGAAATAAGATTCATTCACTACACAGTTAATTATTTATTTTTATAATTTATTACGGATTTTTTTTCTTTACTTATGTTCGAAAATCTTAGTTGAATACATAAACAGTTTAATAAAGAAAAGTTAACCTAACCCATCCCAACCTAACCGAAGAATTAGGACCAATAAATATTTCTGGACCCAATTCTCCATAAAGTAATTCGTAATATCTAATTTTCTTTCGCTTTTTATCTGAAACTACATTCTACAATGGAAGAAACGTGATGCTTCTAATATCTATGCTGATAAGATCTAGCCGACAAGAGAACTTACATTGAAGAGTAATAAACGATAAGACTATGATAATGAAGTTCCCCCCCCCCCCCAGTTCGGTTGTGATTTCCTACTTCTGGCCCCAAACTCACTTAGTGGGTTACCATAAGCATAGTCATTCGGCAGTGTCAATATTCATTATTAATTTAAGAAAAACACTTGGGATATAGCGACACCCTATTGCATGGCTAAAAACGGATTAAAGAAAACGGTTTCACAGATATTTCTAAGTGTGCGAGAAGGATCTGTCTCCATTTTATATGGCTGGTGGAGAGCTCTTAGATAATATACCGAATATATTCATATTGACCTCATGATTGTGATATTTTATCTATATACAATTATGTACTTGTCATGACTTTCTTTTTCGTCTGAAAATATCCCAGGCTGTTTTACAAGATGTGTCTTAGTGGATAATAAGCAAAATTTTCACTTATTAAAAATTATAAGCCATATGTGTAAACGAACTTCTTGTATAATGATAATGGAATAGGATAACGATAAAATAATAATATTATATAAGCGAATTTTGGAATATAGAGAACTATTTAATTCACAATGGATAAAGGTAAATACTGAAATACTAAAATAGTAGTAATCTGAGTCATTTAGAGTTTAGGGGGTGTACAATATTTCAGTAAAAGTTGTAGCGTTCAAATGTTTAATGCAGCTTTTTCTCGGCGCTTCTATCACTGAAATTATCTCATTCCGTAATGATTTGTTTCAGTAATTCAGGACCTTCAAAACATTTTACATATTTTGTAAATTGCCGTTATTCAGCAAGTTAACACCCCCGTTTTATGACGGTGGCTTCACCCAAACTATATCTCAAACTATTTGTAATAATAAGCACTTGATGGTCGATTATCGGTCGCGTGTTTGGTAATAAGCAATTAGTCAAGTCCAACCCAATAATTTTAGTTAAAAGGAGACACATCCCTCCCATACATCGGACATTCCCCTAAGAGGGATGAGGAGAGATCTGATACAGGCCTTGGTAAGGGTATTCTACCTTCGATAAGAGAGTGCCATGACACCAGTATACTAACTCCCCACGAAAGCTAAATATATAAACTCACGCTGTATAAAACTGGTGCTATTTTACATTAATAGATTACGATATAATGCACTGTCTGCATACAAATGTTACTGAAATAATGAGGTTGCATAAATTATCGCGTGTTTTTATCTGAATAACAATCTGATATTAGCAGTGATATCTCTAAAGATTTATGTTAAACGTTATATCTGCAAAATGAGCAATGTTGGGTTTGGCTTGTATCTACGTATATATATATATATATATATATATATATATATATATATATATATATATATATATATATATATATATATATATATATATATATATATATATATATATATATATATATATGTAAATTCATTCATGAATATGTTTGCAGATGATGCAAAGATTGTGAAGAAAGTAAAAAACGAGAACAATGGTAGAGAACTTCAGGAGGATCTAAATAATCTGCATGAGTGGTCAGAAAAGTGGCTAATGAAATTCAATACTTCAAAATGTAAGGTAATGAGAATGGGTACAAGTGCAAGAAGGCCCAAGCTTGACTACTCGGTGGCTGGAGTACAACTTCAAGAGACAGAAAATGAGAGAGATCTAGGAGTAAACATACTGGCAGATTTGTCTCCAGAAATACATATAAATGGCATAGTAAGAGCAGCATATGCATTCTTATCAAATGTAAGGGTAGCCTTCAGGCACATGGACAAGGAAATGTTCAGAAATATTTATGTAACCGATGTGAGGCCAAAACTCGAATATGCAGCCCCCTTTTGGAATCCGCACTTGAAAAAGCACATAGCTAAGCTTGAAAAAGTTCAAAGACATGCCACGAAACTGGTGCCAGAAATACGCAATCTCAGTTATGATGAGAGGCTGAGGGAATTAGACTTACCATCACTCGAGGCTAGAAGAGTGAGGGGGGATATGGTGACAGTCTTTAAATTCCTTCATGGTTATGATAGAGTGGATAGGGATCGATATTTTGATATGGCTGGCTCTAGAACTAGAGGTCATAGTTTGAAGCTTCGTAAGAAAACTTCTTTGCAGGATGTAAGGAAATACTTTTTCAGTGTAAGAGTAGTTGATAATTGGAATTGGCTAAGCGAGGAGGTAGTTAATGCTATCTCAATCCATAGTTTTAAGGACAGGTATGATAAGTATCACTAAGTATAAAATGGAACCGATCAGGAGACGGGAAGATACGAGCTTTGGGCTCTTTCCCGAAAACACAATTAGGTAATCAATTAGGTAATCACATATATATATATATATATATATATATATATATATATATATATATATATATATATATATATATATATATATACTATACACATATATATATATATATATATATATATATATATATATATATATATATATATATATATATATATATATATATATATATATATATCTATATATATATATATATATATATATATATATATATATATATATATATATATATATATATATATATATATATATATATATATATACACACACACAGGCATAAGTGAATCCCAGGAGCCAACATGGCAGGGGAGACTTGAAGAAAATAAAGCTAGGGTTGTAGACCTGATAAGAAAGCTTGGAGTAGTATGTGGTCCTGAGGATATTGTAAACATACACCAACTAGGTAAATATTCGAGGGAAGGAAAGCCGAGACCAACAAAAGTAACCTTTGAGAGAGGGGAAACATGTAGGGAAATATTGTTGAGAAAAAAAAGTCTAAAAGACCTTCAAGAATGAAAAGAAGTGTTCATTAGACGATACAGAACACAGGAAGAGATGGGAAAGATCAAAAACTTGTTGCAAGAGGCAAGAAGGTTAAATGATGAAAGAAATGAAGAAGAGAAGAAAAATTTTCATTACAGAATACTTCCAGACAAAGGGGAGATAAAGAAGATAATGACAGAAGATCAGGGGATGGGGCCTCATTAAGATTGTTATACACAAATGCTGATGGATTAGCTGGTAAGGCAGTAGAATTAAAAGATAGGATTCACAACAGTAAGGCAGATATAGTAGCAATTACAGAGACTAAGTTGAGTGAGGACATAAACAGTGTCACAGTTTTTCCTAAGGGCTTCAGAATAATAAGGGTTGAAAGATCTGAGAGGACTGGTGGAGGGATAGCACTGCTCATGTGAGAGGATTCAAGTTGAAGAAATAAACTTGGCTATAGAAAGTGAGTTCAGGGAATTTCTTGTTGCTCGCATAAATACTGGGTCAGAGAGTATTATAATAACTGTTGTATACAACCCACCAAGGAACCAAAATAGGCTTGAAATTTATGAGGAAAGTCATATAGGTACTATTGAAGTCATAAACTCAGTTGTTAACATGGCACGGGAGAAAAAAAGGATTTTGATTATGGGAGACTTTAATCATAAAGAGATAGATTGGATAAATCTTCACCCACACAGTGGTGAGGACTCATTCGGGGCAAGATTCCTAGATTGCGTACAAGGGAATTTCCTACACCAACATGTAATGGAACCAACAAGAGCCAGGGGTGGGGATGAGCCATCACTACTTGATCTAGTGTTCACAGATAATGTGTTGGATATTGAAAAAATTGAGTATGAACCACCAATTGGAAAGAGTGACTACTGTGTGTTGTTGATGGAGTATATCATTGAAGATATTCTTCCTGAGAGTAGAGGCACTGAGGACATGAGGAGGAACTATCCGAAAGGAGATTACATCAAAATGAATGAGCTTTTTGCAGTTATTGACTGGAGAACCTTATTTTACAACAAATCTGTACAAGAAATGTATGACATCTTTTGTGAGAAATATGGGAAGATAGTAGATTGCTGCATACCTGTCACCAAAGTAGGTGTAATTCATGCCAGAGAGAAATGGTTCGATAATGGGTGTAAAAGAGCTAAGGAGTGGAGAGACAAATGTTGGAAAAGGCATAGGAGGAGAAAAAACATAAATGCATGGCAAGCCTACAAAAGAGCAAGAAATGACTACCTAAGTAAAAGGAGAGAGGCAGAGAGAGATTATGAGAGGGACATCACCAGGAAGGCTAAAGAAAATCCCAAGCTTTTCCACAGCTTTATCAGAGGAAAACTGAAGGTAAAAGAACAGGTTTTAAGGCTAAAGAGAGCAAATGGAAGCATCACTGAGACGGACGAAGAGATCTGCAAAGAATTGAACAAGGAGTTTCAGTCAGTATTTACAGTAGAAAATACCCCACCCCCTCAGATTGCAGTGATAGAAGCTCAAGGGCCGGTATTAGAGAACATCAACCTTACAGCCACAGAGGTATGCAAAGCGCTGATGGATTTAGATGTTCATAAAGCTACAGGTCCTGATGACATATCCCCTCATGTGCTTAAAAAATGCGCAAACACAATATCAGTGGCACTAAGTATCATATTTAAGGAGTCACTGGAGTCAGTGGAGATTCCAAGATGCTGGAAACAAGCAAATGTGATACCTATCTTCAAATAGGGAAGGAGGGATACGGCTCTGAACTATAGACCAGTTTCCTTGACCAGCATAGTTTGCAAAGTTATGGAGAAACTACTAAGGAAACATATCTCTCTTCACTTGGAATCCTTCAACTTTTTGTCAGTGAGGCAACATGGCTTCAGAGAAGGTAGATCAACAGTAACAAACTAAATAGAATTTTATGATGAGGTAAGCCAAATCTTACAGGAAAGAGAGGGCTGGGCAGATTGCATATTCCTAGACTTCCAGAATGCGTTTGACACTGTTCCACATGGGAGACTTATTAGGAAGCTGCACTCAATGGCTAGAATAGGTGGAAATGTTT
The DNA here is from genome assembly GCA_037179515.1 of Halocaridina rubra. Taxonomy (NCBI): domain Eukaryota; kingdom Metazoa; phylum Arthropoda; class Malacostraca; order Decapoda; family Atyidae; genus Halocaridina; species Halocaridina rubra. The sequence continues at coordinate 11,604 of JAXCGZ010019179.1, forward strand.
TGGAATGGATAAAAACTTACTTAGAAGGAAGGGAACAGAGGGTTAGAGTAAGACACTCAGTGTCTGAATGGAGAAGAGTTAGTAGTGGAGTTCCACAGGGTTCAGTTTTAGGGCCACTTTTGTTCCTTGTATATGTAAATGACCTACCAGAGTCTGTAAATTCATTCATGAATATGTTTGCAGATGATGCAAAGATTGTGAAGAAAGTAAAAAACGAGAACAATGGTAGAGAACTTCAGGAGGATCTAAATAATCTGCATGAGTGGTCAGAAAAGTGGCTAATGAAATTCAATACTTCAAAATGTAAGGTAATGAGAATGGGTACAAGTGCAAGAAGGCCCAAGCTTGACTACTCGGTGGCTGGAGTACAACTTCAAGAGACAGAAAATGAGAGAGATCTAGGAGTAAACATACTGGCAGATTTGTCTCCAGAAATACATATAAATGGCGTAGTAAGGGCAGCATATGCATTCTTATCAAATGTAAGGGTAGCCTTCAGGCACATGGACAAGGAAATGTTCAGAAATATTTATGTAACCTATGTGAGGCCAAAACTCGAATATGCAGCCCCCTTTTGGAATCCGCACTTGAAAAAGCACATAGCTAAGCTTGAAAAGTTCAAAGACATGCCACGAAACTGGTGCCAGAAATACGCAGTCTCGGTTATGATGAGAGGCTGAGGGAATTAGACTTGCCATCACTCGAAGCTAGAAGAGAAAGGGGGGATATGGTGACAGTCTTTAAATTCCTTCATGGTTATGATAGAGTGGATAGGGATCAATATTTCGATATGGCTGGCTCTAGAACTAGAGGTCATAGTTTGAAGCTTCGTAAGAAAACTTCTTTGCAGGATGTAAGGAAATACTTTTTCAGTGTAAGAGTAGTTGATAATTGGAATTGGCTAAGCGAGGAGGTAGTTAATGCTGTCTCAATCCATAGTTTTAAGGACAGGTACGATAAGTATCACTAAGTCTAAAATGGAACCGATCAGGAGACGGGAAGATACGAGCTTTGGGCTCTTTCCCGTAAACACAATTAGGTAATCACAATTAGGTAATCACACACACACACACACACACACACACACACATATATATATATATATATATATATATATATATATATATAATATATATATATATATTATATATATATATATATATATATATATATATATATATATAATATATATGCTCACCTAATTGTGTTTATGGGAAAGAGCCCAAAGCTTCCGTATCCTGATCGGTTCCATTTTGTACTTTGTGATACTTATCATACCTGTCCTTAAAACTATGGATTGAGTTCGCATTAACTACCTCCTCGCTTAGCAAATTCCAAATATCAACTACTCTTACACTAAACAAGTGTGTATGTATGTGATTACCTAATTGTGTTTACGGGAAAGAGCCCAAAACTCGTATCTTCCTGTCTCCTGATCGGATCCATTTACATTTGATAAGAAGGCATATATTGTCCTTACTATGCCATTTATATGTATTTCTGGAGACAAATCTGCCAGTATGTTTACTCCTAGATCTCTCTCATTTTCTGTCACTTGAAGTTGTACCCCAGCCACCGAGTAGTCAAGCTTGGGCCTTCTTACACTTGTGCCCATTCTCATTACCTTACATTTTGAAGTATTGAATTTCATTAGCCATTTTTCTAACCACTCATGCAGACTATTTAGATCTTCCTGAAATTCTCTACCATTGTTCTCGCTTCCTACTTTCTTTACAATATTTTGCATCATCTGCAAACATATTCATGAATGAATTTACAGACTCTGGTAGGTCATTTACATATACAAGGAACAAAAGTGGCCCTAAAACTGAACCCTGTGGAACTCCACTACTAACTCTTCCCCATTCAGACACTGAGTGTCTTACTCTAACCCTCTGTTCCCTTCCTTCTAAGTAAGTTTTTATCCATTCCAAGACATTTCCATTTATTCTAGCCATTGCTTGCAGCTTCCTAATAAGTCTCCCATGTGGAACAGTGTCAAATGCTTTGTGGAAGTCTAGGAATATGCAATCTACCCAGCCCTCTCTTGCCTGTAAGATTGGGCTTTCCTCATCATAAAATTCTAATAAGTTTATTACTGTTGATCTACCTTCTCTGAAGCCATGTTGTCTCACTGACAAAAAGTTGAAGGATTCCAAGTGAAGAGAGATATGTTTCCTTAGTAGTTTCTCCATAACTTTGCAAACTATGCTGGTCAAGGAAACTGGTCTATAGTTTAGAGCCGTATCCCTCCTTCCCTTTTTGAAGATAGGTATCACGTTTGCTTGTTTCCAGCATCTTAAAATCTCCACTGACTCCAGTGACTTTTTAAATATGATACTTAGTGCCACTGATATTGAGTTGGCGCATTTTTTAAGTACATGAGGGGATATATCATCAGGACCTGTGGCTTTATTAACATATAACTCCATCAGTGCGTTGCATACCTCTTTGGCTGTAAGGTTGATGTTCTCTAATACCGGCCCTTGAGCTTCTATCTCTGCAATCTGAGGGGGTGGGGTATTTTCTACTGTAAATACTGACTGAAACTCCTTGTTCAATTCTTTGCAGATCTCTTCATCCGTCTCAATGATGCTTCCATCCGCTCTCTTTAGCCTTAAAACTTGTTCTTTTACCTTCAGGTTTCCACTGATAAAGCTGTGGAAAAGCTTGGGATTTTCTTTAGCCTTCCTGGTGATGTCCCTCTCATAGTCTCTCTCTGCCTCTCTTCTTCTACTTAGGTAGTCATTTCTTGCTCTTTTGTAGGTTTGCCAGGCATTTATATTTTTCTCTTCCTATACCTTTTCTGGCATTTATATCTTTACTCCTTAGCTCTTTTACACTCATTATTGAATCATTTCTCTCTGGCATGAATTACACCTACTTTGGTGACAGGTATGCAGCAATCTTCTATCTTCCCATATTTCTCACAAAAGATTTCATACATTTATTGTACAGATTTGCTTGAAAATAAGGTTCTCCAGTCAATAACTGCAAAAAGCTCATTCATTTTGATGTAATCTCCTTTCGGATAGTTCTTCCTCATGTCCACAGTTCCTCTACTCTCAGGCAGAATATCTTCAATGATATACTCCATCAACAACACACGGTAGTCACTCTTTCCAATTGGTGGTTCATACTCAATTTTTTCAATATCCAACACATTATCTGTTAATACTAGATCATGTAGTGATGGCTCATCCCCACCCGTTGACCTCGTTGGTTCCATTACATGTTGGTGTAGGAAATTCCCTTGTACGCAATCTAGGAATCTTGTCCCGAATGAGTCCTCACCACTGTGTGGGTCAAGATTTATCCAATCTATCTCTTTATGATTAAAATCTCCCATAATCAAAATCCTACATTTTCTCTCTCGTGCCATGTTAACAACTGAGTTTATGACTTCAATAGTACCTATATGACTTTCCTCATAAACTTCTAGCTTATTCTGGTTCCTTGGTGGGTTATATACAACAGTTATTATAATGCCCTCTGACCCAGTATTTATGCAAGCAACAAAAAACTCCTTGAACTCACTTTCTATAGCCAAGTTTATTTCTTCAACTTGAATCCTTTCACTTATGAGCAGTGCTATCCCTCCACCAGTCCCCTCAGATCTTTCAACCCTTAATATTCTGAAGCCCTTATTAAAAACTGTGACACTGTTTATGTCCTCACTCAACTTAGTCTCTGTAATTGCTACTATATCTGCCTTACTGTTGTGAATCCTATCTTTTAATTCTACTGCCTTACCAGCAAATCCATCAGCATTTGTGTATATCAAGCTTAATGAGACCCCATCCCCTGATCTACTGCCATTATCTTCTTTATCTCCCATTTGTCTGGAAGAACTCTGAAATGAAATTTTTTTTCTTCTTCTACATTTCTTTCCTCATTTAACCTTCTTGCCTCTTGCAACAAGTTTTTGATCTTTCTCATCTCTTCCTGTGTTCTGTATCGTCAATTGAACACTTCTTTGAATTCTTGAAGGTCTTTTAGACTTCTTTTTCTCAACAATATTTCTCTACATTTTTCCCCTCTCTCAAAGGTTACTTTTGTTGGTCTCTGCTTTACTTCCCTAGAATATTTGCCTAGTTGGTGAATGTTTACAATATCCTCAGGACCACATATACGTATGTATGTATGTATGTATGTATGTATGTGATTACCTAATTGTGATTACCTAATTGTGTTTACGGGAAAGAGCCCAAAGCTCGTATCTTCCCGTCTCCTGATCGGTTCCATTTTATACTTAGTGATACTAATCATCCCTGTCCTTAAAACTATGGATTGAGACAGCATTAACTACCTCCTCGCTTAGCCAATTCCAGTTATCAACTACTCTTACACTGAAAAAGTATTTCCTTACATCCTGCAAAGAAGTTTTCTTACGAAGCTTCAAACTAAGACCTCTAGTTCTAGAGCCAGTATTAAAATATCGATCCCTATCCACTCTATCATAACCATGAAGGAATTTAAAGACTGTCACCATATCCCCCCTCATATCTTCTATCTTTGAGTGATGGTATGTCTAAGTCCCTCAGCCTCTCATCATAACTGAGATTGCGTATTTCTGGCACTAGTTTCGTGGCATGTCTTTGAACTTTTTCAAGCTTAGCTATGTGCTTTTTCAAGTGCGGATTCCAAAAGGGGGCTGCATATTCGAGTTTTGGCCTCACATAGGTTACATAAATATTTCTGAACATTTCCTTGTCCATGTGCCTGAAGGCTACCCTTACATTTGATAAGAATGCATATGCTGCCCTCACTATGCCATTTGTATGTATTTCTGGAGACAAATCTGCCAGTATGTTTACTCCTAGATCTCTCTCATTTTCTGTCGCTTGAAGTTGTACTCCAGCCACCGAGTAGTCAAGCTTGGGCCTTCTTGCACTTGTACCCATTCTCATTACCTTACATTCTGAAATATTGAATTTCATTAGCCACTTTTCTGACCACTCATGCAGACTATTTAGATCTTCCTAAAGTTCTCTACCATTGTTCTCGTTTCTTACTTTCTTCACAATCTTTGCATCATCTGCAAACATATTCATGAATGAATTTACAGACTCTGGTAGGTCATTTACATATACAAGGAACAAAAGTGGCCCTAAAACTGAACCCTGTGGAACTCCACTACTAACTCTTCTCCATTCAGACACTGAGTGTCTTACTCTAATCCTCTGTTCCCTTCCTTCTAAGTAAGTTTTTATCCATTCCAAGATATTTCCACCTATTCTAGCCATTGCTTGCAGCTTTCTAATAAGAGTCTCACGTGGAACAGTGTCAAGCGCTTTCTGGAAGTCTAGGAATATGCAATCTGCACAGCCCTCTCTTGCCTGTAAGATTGGGCTTACTTCATCATAAAATTCTAATAAGTTTTTTATTGTTGATCTACCTTCTCTGAAGCCATGTTGCCTCACTGATATAAAGTTGAAGGATTCCAAGTGAAGAGAGATATGTTTACTTAGTAGTTTCTCCATAACTTTGCAAACTATGCTGGTCAAGGAAACTGGTCTATAGTTCAGAGCAGTATCCCTCCTTCCCTTTTTGAAGATAGGTATCACATTTGCTTGTTTCCAGCATCTTGGAATCTCCCGTGACTCCAGTGACTTTTTAAATATGATACTTAGTGCTACTGATATTGAGTTTGCGCATTTTTTAAGTACTTGAGGGGATATGTCATCAGGACCTGTAGCTTTATGAACATCTAAATTCATCAGCACTTTGCATACCTCTGTGGCTGTAAGGTTGATGTTCTCTAATACCGGCCCTTGAGCTTCTATCTCTGCAATCTGAGGGGGTGGGGTATTTTCTACTGTAAATACTGACCGAAACTCCTTGTTCAATTCTTTGCAGATCTCTTCATCTGTCTCTGTGATGCTTCCATCCGCTCTCTTGAGCCTTAAAACCTGTTTTCTTACCTTCAGTTTTCCTCTGATAAAGCTGTGGAAAAGCTTGGGATTTTCTTTAGCCATCCTTGTGATGTCCCTCTCATAGCCTCTCTCTGCCTCTCTTCTTTTACTTAGGTAGTCATTTCTTGCTCTTTTGTAGGCTTGCCAGGCATTTATGTTTTTGCTCCTCCTATACCTTTTCCAGCATTTGTCTCTCTACTCCTTAGCTCTTTTACACTCATTATCAAACCATTTCTCTCTGGCATGAATTACACCTACTTTGGTGACGTATGCAACAATCTACTTTCTTCCCATATTTCTCACAAAAGATTTCATACATTTCTTGTACAGATTTGTTGTAAAATTAGGTTCTCCAGTCAATAACTGCAAAAAGCTCATTCATTTTGATGTAATCTCCTTTCGGATAGTTCTTCCTCATGTCCTCAGTTCCTCTACTCTCAGGAAGAATATCTTCAATGATATACTCCATCAACAACACACAGTAGTCACTCTTTCCAATTGGTGGTTCATACTCAATTTTTTCAATATCCAACACATTATCTGTGAATACTAGATCAATTAGTGATGGCTCATCCCCACCCCTGGCCCTCGTTGGTTCCATTACATGTTGGTGTAGGAAATTCCCTTGTACGCAATCTAGGAATCATGCCCCGAATGAGTCCTCACCACTGTGTGGGTCAAGATTTATCCAATCTATCTCTTTATGATTAAAATCTCCCATAATCAAAATCCTACATTTTTTTTCCTGTGCTATGTTAACAACTGAGTTTATGACTTCAATAGTACCTATATGACTTTCCTCATAAACTTCAAGCCTATTCTGGTTCCTAGGTGGGTTATGTACAACAGTTATTATAATGCTCTCTGACCCAGTATTTATGCAAGCAACAAGAAACTCCTTGAAGTCACTTTCTATAGCCAAGTTTATTTCTTCAACATGAATCCTTTCACTTATGAGCTGTGCTATCCCTCCACCAGTCCTCTCAGATCTTTCTACCCTTAACATTCTGAAGTCCTTAGGAAAAAGCTTTGATACTGTTTATGTCCTCACTCAACTTAGTCTCTGTAATTGCTACTATATCTGCCTTACTGTTGTGAATTCTATCTTTTAATTCTACTGCCTTACCAGCAAATCCATCAGTATTTGTGTATAACAATCTTAATGAGGCCCCATTCCCTGATCTTCTGCCATTATCTTCTTTATCTCCCCGTTGTCCGAAAGAACTCTGAAATGAAAATTTTTCTTTTCTTAATTTCTTTCCTCATTTAACCTTCTTGCCTCTTGCAACAAGTTTTTGATCTTTCCCATCTCTTCCTGTGTTCTGTATCGTCAAATGAACACTTGTTTGAATTCTTGAAGGTCTTTTAGACTTTTTTCCTCAACAATATTTCCCTACATGTTTCCCCTCTCTCAAATGTTACTTTTGTTGGTCTCGGCTCCTCTTCCCTAGAATATTTGCCTAGTTGGTGAATGTTTACAATATCCTCAGGACCACAAACTACTCCAAGCTTTCTTATCAGGTCTACAACCCTAGCTTTATTTTCTTCAAGTCCCCCCTGCCATGTTGGCTCCTTGGATTTGCTTATGCCTGAGATTACCACTGTCTTCTCTTTATCAAGTGCCTGTTTAATCAGTGGCTTTGCCCTTTCCATCACAACGTCTTTCATTTTTACGATTACTGTCTCTTTATAGTCAACTATTTGTATGTTTTCCAGTGCCACCACCTTTACAGCCTCTTTTACTGCCACATTCCCCTTTCGTGCATCAGCAAAGGAAGTTTTCATGGCATCATTTTCCATATTCAGCTCCTGGAACTCTTTTCTAAACAGTTCAATGTTTTCCTTAATCTAAAAATTCCAAGCTGCAATCTCGTCTCTCTCAGAAGAGAGCAGTGAACTAACATCTAATTCATTTAGTTTGTCATGTATGTGATTACCTAATTGTGATTACCTAATTGTGTTTACGGGAAAGAGCCCAAAGCTCGTATCTTCCCGTCTCTTGATCGGTTCCATTTTATACTTAGTGATACTTATCATACCTGTCCTTAAAACTATGGATTGAGATAGCATTAACTACCTCCTCGCTTAGCCAATTCCAATTATCAACTACTCTTACACTGAAAAAGTATTTCCTTACATCCTGCAAAGAAGTTTTCTTACGAAGATTCAAGCTATGACCTCTAGTTCTAGAGCCAGCCATATCAAAATATCGATCCCTATCCACTCTATCATAACTATGAAGGAATTTAAAGACTGTCACCATATCCCCCCTCACTCTTCTAGCTTCGAGTGATGGTAAGTCTAATTCCCTCAGCCTCTCATCATAACTGAGATTGCGTATTTCTGGCACCAGTTTCGTGGCATGTCTTTTAACTTTTTCAAGCTTAGCTATGTGCTTTTTCAAGTGCGGATTCCAAAAGGGGGATGCATATTCGAGTTTTGGCCTCACATAGGTTACATAAATATTTCTGAACATTTCCTTGTCCATGTGCCTGAAGGCTACCCTTACATTTGATAAGAATGCATATGCTGCCCTTACTATGCCATTTATATGTATTTCTGGAGACAAATCTGCCAGTATGTTTACTCCTAGATCTCTCTCATTTTCTGTCTCTTGAAGTTGTACTCCAGCCACCGAGTAGTCAAGCTTGGGCCTTCTTGCACTTGTACCCATTCTCATTACCTTACATTTTGAAGTACTGAATTTCATTAGCCACTTTTCTGAACACTCATGCAGATTATTTAGATCCTCCTGAAGTTCTCTACCATTGTTCTCGTTTTTTACTTTCTTCACAATCTTTGCATCATCTGCAAACATATTCATGAATGAATTTACAGACTCTGGTAGGTCATTTATATATACAAGGAACAAAAGTGGCCCTAAAACTGAACCCTGTGGAACTCCACTACTAACTCTTCTCCATTCAGACACTGAGTGTCTTACTCTAACCCTCTGTTCCCTTCCTTCTAAGTAAGTTTTTATCCATTCCAAAACATTTCCACCTATTCTAGCCATTGATTGCAGCTTCCTAATAAGTCTCCCATGTGGAACAGTGTCAAACGCTTTCTGGAAGTCTAGGAATATGCAATCTACCCAGCCCTCTCTTTCCTGTAAGATTTGGCTTACCTCATCATAAAATTCTAATAAGTTTGTTACTGTTGATCTACCTTCTCTGAAGCCATGTTGCCTCACTGACAAAAAGTTGAGAAGGATTCCAAGTGAAGAGAGATATGTTTCCTTAGTAGTTTCTCCATAACTTTGCAAACTATGCTGGTCAAGGAAACTGGTCTATAGTTCAGAGCAGTATCCCTCCTTCCCTTTTTGAAGATAGGTATCACATTTGCTTGTTTCCAGCATCTTGGAATCTCCCCCGACTCCAGTGAATCCTTAAATATGATACTTAGTGCCACTGATATTGTGTTTGCGCATTTTTTAAGCACATGAGGGGATATGTCATCGGGACCTGTAGCTTTATGAACATCTAAATCCATCAGCGCTTTGCATACCTCTGTGGCTGTAAGGTTGATGTTCTCTAATACCGGCCCTTGAGCTTCTATCACTGCAATCTGAGGGGGTGGGGTATTTTCTACTGTAAATACTGACTGAAACTCCTTGTTCAATTCTTTGCAGATCTCTTCATCCGTCTCAGTGATGCTTCCATCCGCTCTCTTTAGCCTTAAAACCTGTTCTTTTACCTTCAGTTTTCCTCTGATAAAGCTGTGGAAAAGCTTGGGATTTTCTTTAGCCTTCCTGGTGATGTCCCTCTCATAGTCTCTCTCTGCCTCTCTCCTTTTACTTAGGTAGTCATTTCTTGCTCTTTTGTAGGTTTGCCAGGCATTTATGTTCCAGCATTTGTCTCTCCACTCCTTAGCTCTTTTACACCCATTATCGAACCATTTCTCTCTGGCATGAATTACACCTACTTTGGTGACAGGTATGCAGCAATCTACTATCTTCCCATATTTCTCACAAAAGATGTCATACATTTCTTGTACAGATTTGTTGTAAAATAAGGTTCTCCAGTCAATAACTGCAAAAAGCTCATTCATTTTGATGTAATCTCCTTTCGGATAGTTCCTCCTCATGTCCTCAGTGCCTCTACTCTCAGGAAGAATATCTTCAATGATATACTCCATCAACAACACACAATGGTCACTCTTTCCAATTGGTGGTTCATACTCAATTTTTTCAATATCCAACACATTATCTGTGAACACTAGATCAAGTATGTATGTATGTATGTGTGTATGTATGTATGTATGTATGCATGTATGTATGTGTGTATGTATGTATGTGTGTATGTGATTACCTAATTGTGATTACCTAATTGTGATTACCTAATTGTGTTTACGGGAAAGAGCCCAAAGCTCGTATCTTCCCGTCTCCTGATCGGTTCCATTTTATACTTAATGATACTTATCATACCTGTCCTTAAAACTATGGATTGAGATAGCATTAATTACCTCCTCGCTTAGCCAATTCCAATTATCAACTACTCTTACACTGAAAAAGTATTTCCTTACATCCTGCAAAGAAGTTTTCTTACGAAGCTTCAAACTATGACCTCTAGTTCTAGAGCCAGCCATATCAAAATATCGATCCCTATCCACTCTATCATATCCATGAAGGAATTTAAAGACTGTCACCATATCCCCCCTCACTCTTCTAGATTCGAGTGATGGTAAGTCTAATTCCCTCAACCTCTCATCATAACTGAGATTGCGTATTTCTGGCACCAGTTTCGTGGCATGTCTTTGAACTTTTTCAAGCTTAGCTATGTGCTTTTTCAAGTGCGGATTCCAAAAGGGGGCTGCATATTCGAGTTTTGGCCTCACATAGGTTACATAAATATTTCTGAACATTTCCTTGTCCATGTGCCTGAAGGCTACCCTTACATTTGATAAGAATGCATATGCTGCCCTTACTATGCCATTTATATGTATTTCTGGAGACAAATCTGCCAGTATGTTTACTCCTAGATCTCTCTCATTTTCTGTCTTTTGAAGTTGTACTCCAGCCACCGAGTAGTCAAGCTTGGGCCTTCTTGCACTTGTACCCATTCTCATTACCTTACATTTTGAAGTATTGAATTTCATTAGCCACTTTTCTGACCACTCATGCAGATTATTTAGATCCTCCTGAAGTTCTCTACCATTGTTCTCGTTTTTTACTTTCTTCACAATCTTTGCATCATCTGCAAACATATTCATGAATGAATTTACAGACTCTGGTAGGTCATTTACATATACAAGGAACAAAAGTGGCCCTAAAACTGAACCCTGTGGAACTCCACTACTAACTCTTCTCCATTCAGACACTGAGTGTCTTACTCTAACCCTCTGTTCCCTTCCTTCTAAGTAAGTTTTTATCCATTCCAAAACATTTCCACCTATTCTAGCCATTGATTGCAGCTTCCTAATAAGTCTCCCATGTGGAACAGTGTCAAACGCTTTCTGGAAGTCTAGGAATATGCAATCTACCCAGCCCTATCTTTCCTGTAAGATTTGGCTTACCTCATCATAAAATTCTAATAAGTTTGTTACTGCTGATCTACCTTCTCTGAAGCCATGTTGCCTCACTGACAAAAAGTTGAAGGATTCCAAGTAAAGAGAGATATGTTTCCTTAGTAGTTTCTCCATAACTTTGCAAACTATGCTGGTCAAGGAAACTGGTCTATAGTTCAGAGCCGTATCCCTCCTTCCCTTTTTGAAGATAGGTATCACATTTGCTTGTTTCCAGCATCTTGGAATCTCCCCCGACTCCAGTGAATCCTTAAATATGATACTTAGTGCCACAGATATTGTGTTTGCACATTTTTTAAGCCCATGAGGGGATATGTCATCAGGACCTGTAGCTTTATGAACATCTAAATCCATCAGCGCTTTGCATACCTCTGTGGCTGTAAGGTTGATGTTCTCTAATACCGGCCCTTGAGCTTCTATCACTGCAATCTGAGGGGGTGGGGTATTTTCTACTGTAAATACTGACTGAAAGTCCTTGTTCAATTCTTTGCAGATCTCTTCATCCGTCTCAGTGATGCTTCCATCCGCTCTCTTTAGCCTTAAAACCTGTTCTTTTACCTTCAGTTTTCCTCTGATAAAGCTGTGGAAAAGCTTGGGATTTTCTTTAGCCTTCCTGGTGATACCCCTCGCATAGTCTCTCTCTGCCTCTCTCCTTTTACTTAGGTAGTCATTTCTTGCTCTTTTGTAGGTTTGCCAGGCATTTATGTTTTTTCTCCTCCTATACCTTTTCCAGCATTTGTCTCTCCACTCCTTAGCTCTTTTACACCCATTATCGAACCATTTCTCTCTGGCATGAATTACACCTACTTTGGTGACAGGTATGCAGCAATCTACTATCTTCCCATATTTCTCACAAAAGATGTCATACATTTCTTGTACAGATTTGTTGTAAAATAAGGTTCTCCAGTCAATAACTGCAAAAAGCTCATTCATTTTGATGTAATCTCCTTTCGGATAGTTCCTCCTCATGTCCTCAGTGCCTCTACTCTCAGGAAGAATATCTTCAATGATATACTCCATCAACAACACACAGTGGTCACTCTTTCCAATTGGTGGTTCATACTCAATATTTTCAATATCCAACACATTATCTGTGAACACCAGATCAAGTAGTGATGGCTCATCCCCACCCCTGGCCCTTGTTGGTTCCATTACATGTTGGTGTAGGAAATTCCCTTGTACGCAATCTAGGAATCTTGTCCCGAATGAGTCCTCACCACTGTGTGGGTCAAGATTTATCCAATCTATCTCTTTATGATTAAAATCTCCCATAATCAAAATCCTACATTTTTTTTCCCGTGCCATGTTAACAACTGAGTTTATGACTTCAATAGTACCTATATGACTTTCCTCATAAACTTCAAGCCTATTTTGGTCCCTTGGTGGGTTGTATACAACAGTTATTATAATGCTCTCTGACCCAGTATTTATGCGAGCAACAAGAAATTCCTTGAACTCACTTTCTATAGCCAAGTTTATTTCTTCAGCTTGAATCCTTTCACTTATAAGCAGTGCTATCCCTCCACCAGTCCTCTCAGATCTTTCAACCCTTAGTATTCTGAAGCCCTTATGAAAAAGCTGTGACACTGTTTATGTCCTCACTCAACTTAGTCTCTGTAATTGCTACTATATCTGCCTTACTGTTGTGAATCCTATCTTTTAATTCTACTGCCTTACCAGCTAATCCATCAGCATTTATGTATAACAATCTTAATGAGGCCCCATCCCCTGATCTTCTGTCATTATCTTCTTTATCTCCCCTTTATCTGGAAGAACTCTGAAACGAAAATTTTTCTTCTGTTCTTCATTTATTTCATCATTTAACCTTCTTGTGTATATGGATATGTGTATATATATATATAATATATATATATATATATATATATATATATATATATATATATATATATATATATATATGTATATGTATATATATATATATATATATATATATATATA
>JAXCGZ010019179.1:32500-35000 GCA_037179515.1 Halocaridina rubra
TTATGATTACTAAGTCAAGGCGCTACCACTACACCGCAGAAGGCTAAAAGGACTCCAACCTTATAGCTTATATCTGCCATACTTAGGAATGAACGCATTCTAACTGAATGCCACTATGTTCATATTACAGATTCCCCAACCTCACTCGTGGCTTCATTTTAGCATTTAATTCAATTCCCAATCTCATTCGGGCCATGAAATAACAAATTAAGCACATTACATATGTAAAAGCATGAATCATTATTTACCCCGACCGGGACTCGAACCTAGGACTTATAATTACTAAGTCATGGCGCTACCAACTACACACCACAGAAGATATAAAAGGAATCCAACCTTATAGCTTATATCTGCCATACTTAGGAATGAACGCATTCTAACTGAATGCCACTATGTTCATATTACAGATTCCCCAACCTCACTCGTGGCTTCATTTTAGCATTTAATTCAATTCCCAATCTTATTAGGGCCATGAAATAACCAATTATGCACATTACATATGTGAACACAAGAATAATTTTTTACCCTGACCGGGACTCGAACCTAGGACTTATGATTACTAAGTCAAGGCGCTACCACTACACCACAGAAGGTTAAAAGGAATCCAACCTTATAGCTTATATCTGCCATACTTAGGAATGAACGCATTCTAACTGAATGCCACTATGTTCATATTACAGAGTCCCCAACCTCACTCGTGGCTTCATTTTAGCATTTAATTCAATTCCCAATCTCATTCGGGCCATGAAATAACCAATTAAGCATATTACATATGTGAAAACATGAATAATTTTTTACCCCGACCGGGACTCGAACCTAGGACTTATGATTACTAAGTCAAGGCGCTACCACTACACCACAGAAGGTTAAAAGGAATCCAACCTTATAGCTTATATCTGCCATACGTAGGAATGAACGCATTCTAACTGAATGCCACTATGTTCATTTTACAGATTCCCCAACCTGATTTGTGGCTTCATTTTAGTATTTAATTCAATTCCCAATCTCATTCGGGCCATGAAATAATCAATTATGCACATTACATATGTGAAAACATGAATCATTTTTTACCCCGACCGGGACTCGAACCTAGGACTTATGATTACTAAGTCAAGGCGCTACCACTACACCACAGAAGGTTAAAAGGAATCCAACCTTATAACTTATATCTGCCATACTTAGGAATGAACGCATTCTAACTAAATGCCACTATGTTCATATTACAGATTCCCCAACCTCACTCGTGGCTTCATTTTAGCATTTAATTCAATTCCCAATCTCATTTGGGCCATGAAATAACCAATTAAGCACATTACATATGTGAAAACATGAATCATTTTCTACCCTGACCGGGACTCGAACCTTGGACTTATGATTACTAAGTCAAGGCGCTACCACTACACCACAGAAGGTTAAAAGGAATATAACCTTATAACTTATATCTGCCATACTTAGGAATGAACGCATTCTAACTGAATGCCACTATGTTCATATTACAGATTCCCCAACCTCACTCGTGGCTTCATTTTAGCATTTAATTCAATTCCCAACCTCATTCGGGCCATGAAATAACCAATTATGCACATTACATATGTGAAAATATGAATAATTTTTTACCCCGACCGGGACTCGAACCTAGGACTTATGATTACTAAGCCAAGGCGCTACCGCAACACCGCAGAAGGCTAAAAGGACTCCAACCTTATAGCTTATATCTGCCATACTTAGGAATGAACGCATTCTAACTGAATGCCACTATGTTCATATTACAGATTCCCCAACCTCACTCGTGGCTTCATTTTAGCATTTAATTCAATTCCCAATCTCATTCGGGCCATGAAATAACAAATTAAGCACATTACATATGTGAAAACATGAATCATTATTTACCCCGACCGGGACTCGAACCTAGGACTTATAATTACTAAGTCATGGCGCTGCCAACTACACACCACAGAAGATATAAAAGGAATCCAACCTTATAGCTTATATCTGCCATACTTAGGAATGAACGCATTCTAACTGAATGCCACTATGTTCATATTACAGATTCCCCAACCTCACTCGTGGCTTCATTTTAGCATTTAATTCAATTCCCAATCTTATTAGGGCCATGAAATAACCAATTATGCACATTACATATGTGAACACAAGAATAATTTTTTACCCCGACTGGGACTCGAACCTAGGACTTATGATTACTAAGTCAAGGCGCTACCACTACACCACAGAAAGTTAAAAGGAATCCAACCTTATAGCTTATATCTGCCATACTTAGGAATGAACGCATTCTAACTGAATGCCACTATGTTCATATTACAGAGTCCCCAACCTCACTCGTGGCTTCATTTTAGCATTTAATTCAATTCCCAATCTCATTCGGGCCATGAAATAACCAATTAAGCATATTACATATGTGAAAACATGAATAATTTTTTACCCCGACCGGGACTCGAACCTAGGAGTTATGATTACTAAGTCAAGGCGCTACCACTACACC
>JAXCGZ010019179.1:40000-42500 GCA_037179515.1 Halocaridina rubra
ATCTACCTTCTCTGAAGCCATGTTGCCTCACTGATATAAAGTTGAAGGATTCCAAGTGAAGAGAGATATGTTTCCTTAGTAGTTTCTCCATAACTTTGCAAACTATGCTGGTCAAGGAAACTGGTCTATAGTTCAGAGCCGTATCCCTCCTTCCCTTTTTGAAGATAGGTATCACATTTGCTTGTTTCCAGCATCTTGGAATCTCCCCCGACTCCAGTGACTCCTTAAATATGATACTTAGTGCCACTGATATTGTGTTTGCGCATTTTTTAAGCACATGAGGGGATATGTCATCAGGACCTGTAGCTTTATGAACATCTAAATCCATCAGCGCTTTGCATACCTCTGTGGCTGTAAGGTTGATGTTCTCTAATACCGGCCCTTGAGCTTCTATCACTGCAATCTGAGGGGGTGGGGTATTTTCTACTGTAAATACTGACTGAAACTCCTTGTTCAATTCTTTGCAGATCTCTTCATCCGTCTCAGTGATGCTTCCATCCGCTCTCTTTAGCCTTAAAACCTGTTCTTTTACCTTCAGTTTTCCTCTGATAAAGCTGTGGAAAAGCTTGGGATTTTCTTTAGCCTTCCTGGTGATGTCCCTCTCATAATCTCTCTCTGCCTCTCTCCTTTTACTTAGGTAGTCATTTCTTGCTCTTTTGTAGGTTTGCCAGGCATTTATGTTTTTTCTCCTCCTATACCTTTTCCAGCATTTGTCTCTCCACTCCTTAGCTCTTTTACACCCATTATCGAACCATTTCTCTCTGGCATGAATTACACCTACTTTGGTGACAGGTATGCAGCAATCTACTATCTTCCCATATTTCTCACAAAAGATGTTATACATTTCTTGTACAGATTTGTTGTAAAATAAGGTTCTCCAGTCAATAACTGCAAAAAGCTCATTCATTTTGATGTAATCTCCTTTCGGATAGTTCCTCCTCATGTCCTCAGTGCCTCTACTCTCAGGAAGAATATCTTCAATGATATACTCCATCAACAACACACAGTGGTCACTCTTTCCAATTGGTGGTTCATACTCTATATTTTCAATATCCAACACATTATCTGTGAACACTAGATCATGTAGTGATGGCTCATCCCCACCCCTGGACCTCGTTGGTTCCATTACATGTTGGTGTAGGAAATTCCCTTGTACGCAATCTAGGAATCTTGACCCGAATGAGTCCTCACCACTGTGTGGGTCAAGATTTATCCAATCTATCTCTTTATGATTAAAGTCTCCCATAATCAAAATCCTACATTTTTTCTCCCGTGCCATGTTAACAACTGAGTTTATGACTTCAATAGTACCTATATGACTTTCCTCATAAACTTCAAGCCTATTTTGGCTCCTTGGTGGGTTGTATACAACAGTTATTATAATACTCTCTGACCCAGTATTTATGCGAGCAACAAGAATTTCCCTGAACTCACTTTCTATAGCCAAGTTTATTTCTTCAACTTGAATCCTCTCACTTATGAGCAGTGCTATCCCTCCACCAGTCCTCTCAGATCTTTCAACCCTTAGTATTCTGAAGCCCTTAGGAAAAACTGTGACACTGTTTATGTCCTCACTCAACTTAGTCTCTGTAATTGCTACTATATCTGCCTTACTGTTGTGAATCCTATCTTTTAATTCTACTGCCTTACCAGCTAATCCATCAGCATTTGTGTATAACAGTTTTAATGAGGCCCCATCCCCTGATCTTCTGTCATTATCTTCTTTATCTCCCCTTTGTCTGGTAGTACTCTGTAGCGAAAATTTTTCTTCTCTTCTTCATTTCTTTCATCATTTAGCCTTCTTGCCTCTTGCAACAAGTTTTTGATCTTTCCCATCTCTTCCTGTGTTCTGTATCGTCTAATGAACATTTCTTTGCATTCTTGAAGGTCTTTTAGACTTTTTTTTCTCAACAATATTTCCCTACATGTTTCCCCTCTCTCAAAGGTTACTTTTGTTGGTCTCGGCTTTCCTTCCCTCGAATATTTACCTAGTTGGTGTATGCTTACAATATCCTCAGGACCACATACTACTCCAAGCTTTCTTATCAGGTCTACAACCCTAGCTTTATTTTCTTCAAGTCTCCCCTGCCATGTTGGCTCCTGGGATTCACTTATGCCTGAGATTACCACTGTCTTCTCCTTATCAAGTGCCTGTCTGATGAGTGGGTTTGCCCTTTCCATCACAACGTCTTTCATTTTTTTCGATTACTGTCTCTTTATAGTCAACTGTTTGTATGTTTTCCAGTGCCACCACCTTTACAGCCTCTTTTACTGCCACATTCCCCTTTAGTGCATCAGCAAAGGAAGTTTTCATGGCATCATTTTCCATATTCAGCTCCTGGAACTCTTTTCTGAACTGTTCAATGTTTTCCTTAATCTGGACATTCCAAGCAGCAATCTCGTCTCTCTCAGAAGAGAGCAGTGAACTAACATCTAATTCCTTTAGGTTGTCATTCAGCTGTTTGTTTTTATCTTCTTGTTTAGAAATTCTAGATTCTAG
>JAXCGZ010019179.1:45000-47500 GCA_037179515.1 Halocaridina rubra
TTAATAAAATTAATCGATAACTGTTAGTGTTTATTTTTTAATTCAATTTTTTTTAATGTTTTTTGGTTTTATATATATATATATATATATATATATATATATATATATATATATATATATATATATATATATATATATATGTATGTATATATATATAATAAGCACATTACATATGTGAATACATGAATCATTTTTTACCCTGACCGGGACTCGAACCTAGGACTTATGATTACTAAGTCAAGGCGCTACCACTACACCACAGAAGGTTAACAGGAATCCAACCTTATAGCTTATATCTGCTATACTTAGGAATGAACGCATTCTGTCTGAATGCCACTATGTTCATATTACAGATTCCCCAACCTCACTCGTGGCTTCATTTTAGCATTTAATTCAATTCCCAATCTCATTTGGGCATGAAATATCAAATAAGCACATTACATATGTGAAAACATGAATCATTTTTTACCCTGACCGGGACTCGAACCTAGGACTTATGATTACTAAGTCAAGGCGCTACCACTACACCACAGAAGGTTAAAAGGAATCCAACCTTATAGCTTATATCTGCTATACTTAGGAATGAACGCATTCTGTCTGAATGCCACTATGTTCATATTACAGACTCCCCAACCTCACTCGTGGCTTCATTTTAGCATTTAATTCAATTCCCAATCTCATTTGGGCATGAAATATCAAATAAGCACATTACATATGTGAAAACATGAATCATTTTTTACCCAGACCGGGACTCGAACCTAGGACTTATGATTACTAAGTCAAGGCGCTACCACTACACCACAGAAGGTTAAAAGGAATCCAACGTTATAGCTTATATCTGCTATACTTAGGAATGAACGCATTCTAACTGCATGCCAATATGTTCATATTACAGATTCCCCAACCTCACTTGTGGCTTCATTTTAGCATTTAATTCAATTCCCAATCTCATTCGGGCCATGAAATTATCAATAAAGCACATTACATATGTGAAAACATGAATCCTTTTTTTACCCCGACCAGGACTCGAACCTAGGACTTATGATTACTAAGTCAAGGCGCTACCACTACACCACAGAAGGTTAAAAGGAATCCAACCTTATAGCTTATATCTGCTATACTTAGGAATGAACGCATTCTAACTGAATGCCACTATGTTCATATTACAGATTCCCCAACCTCACTTGTGGCTTCATTTTAGCATTTAATTCAATTCCCAATCTCATTCGGGCCATGAAATAACCAGATAGCTCATTACATATGTGAAATCATGAATCCTTTTTTTACCCCGACTGGGACTCGAACCTAGGACTTATGATTACTAAGTCAAGGCGCTACCACTACACCACAGAAGGTTAAAAGGAATCCAACCTTATAGCTTATATATCTGCAATACTTAGGAATGAACGCATTCTAACTGAATGCCACTATGTTCATATTACAGATTCCCCAACCTCACTTGTGGCTTCATTTTAGCATTTAATTCAATTCCCAATCTCATTCGGGCCATGAAATAACCAGATAGCACATTACATACGTGAAAACATGAATCCTCTTTTTACCCCGACCGGGACTCGAACCTAGGACTTATGATTACTAGGTCAAGGCGCTACCACTACACCACAGAAGGTTAAAAGGAATCCAACCTTATAGCTTATATCTGCTATACTTAGGAATGAACGCATTCTAACTGAATGCCACTATGTTCATATTACAGATTCCTCAACCTCACCTGTGGCGTCATTTTAGCATTTAATTCAATTCCCAATCTCATTCGGGCCATGAAATAACCAGATAGCACATTACATATGTGAAAACATGAATCCTTTTTTTACCCCGACCGGGACTCGAACCTAGGACTTATGATTACTAAGTCAAGGCGCTACCACTACACCACAGAAGGTTAAAAGGAATCCAACCTTATAGCTTATATCTGCTATACTTAGGAATGAACGCATTCTAACTGAATGCCACTATGTTCATATTACAGATTCCCCAACCTCACTTGTGGCTTCATTTTAGCATTTAATTCAATTCCCAATCTCATTCGGGCCATGAAATAACCAGATAGCACATTACATATGTGAAAACATGAATCCTTTTTTTACCCCGACTGGGACTCGAACCTAGGACTTATGATTACTAAGTCAAGGCGCTACCACTACACCACAGAAGGTTAAAAGGAATCCAACCTTATAGCTTATATCTGCTATACTTAGGAATGAACGCATTCTAACTGAATGCCACTATGTTCATATTACAGATTCCCCAACCTCACTTGTGGCTTCATTTTAGCATTTAATTCAATTCCCAATCTCATTCGGGCCATGAAATAACCAGATAGCACATTACATATGTGAAAAGATGAATCCTTTTTTTACCCCGACCGGGACTCGAACCTAGGACATATGATTACTAAGTCAAGGCGCTACCACTACACCACAGAAGGTTAAAAGGAATCCAACCTTATAGCTTATATCTGCTATACTTAGGAATGAAC
>JAXCGZ010019179.1:52500-86510 GCA_037179515.1 Halocaridina rubra
AAAAAGGGAAGGAGGGATACGGCTCTGAACTATAGACCAGTTTCCTTGACCAGCATAGTTTGCAAAGTTATGGAGAAACTACTAAGGAAACATATCTCTCTTCACTTGGAATCCTACAACTTTTTGTCAGTGAGGCAACATGGCTTCAGAGAAGGTAGATCAACAGTAACAAACTTATTAGAATTTTATGATGAGGTAAGCCAAATCTTACTGGAAAGAGAGGGCTGGGTAGATTGCATATTCCTAGACTTCCAGAAAGCGTTTGACACTGTTCCACATGGGAGACTTATTAGGAAGCTGCAATCAATGGCTAGAATAGGTGGAAATGTTTTGGAATGGATAAAAACTTACTTAGAAGGAAGGGAACAGAGGGTTAGAGTAAGACACCCAGTGTCTGAATGGAGAAGAGTTAGTAGTGGAGTTCCACAGGGTTCAGTTTTAGGGCCACTTTTGTTCCTTGTATATGTAAATGACCTACCAGAGTCTGTAAATTCATTCATGAATATGTTTGCAGATGATGCAAAGATTGTGAAGAAAGTAAAAAACGAGAACAATGGTAGAGAACTTCAGGAGGATCTAAATAATCTGCATGAGTGGTCAGAAAAGTGGCTAATGAAATTCAATACTTCAAAATGTAAGGTAATGAGAATGGGTACAAGTGCAAGAAGGCCCAAGCTTGACTACTCGGTGGCTGGAGTACAACTTCAAGAGACAGAAAATGAGAGAGATCTAGGAGTAAACATACTGGCAAATTTGTCTCCAGAAATACATATAAATCTCATAGTAAGGGCAGCATATGCATTCTTATCAAATGTAAGGGTAGCCTTCAGGCTCATGGACAAGGAAATGTTCAGAAATATTTATGTAACCTATGTGAGGCCAAAACTCGAATATGCATCCCCCTTTTGTAATCCGCACTTGAAAAAGCACATAGCTATGCTTGAAAAAGTTCAAAGACATGCCACGAAACTGGTGCCAGAAATACGCAATCTCAGTTATGATGAGAGGCTGAGGGAATTAGACTTACCATCACTCGAAGCTAGAAGAGTGAGGGGTGATATGGTGACAGTCTTTAAATTCCTTCATGGTTATGATAGAGTGGATAGGGATCGATATTTTGATATGGCTGGCTCTAGAACTAGAGGTCATAGCTTGAAGCTTCGTAAGAAAACTTCTTTGCAGGATGTAAGGAAATACTTTTTCAGTGTAAGAGTAGTTGATAACTGGAATTGGCTAAGCGAGGAGGTAGTTAATGCTATCTCAATTCATAGTTTTAAGGACATGTATGATAAGTATCACTAAGTATAAAATGGAACCGATCAGGAGACGGGAAGATACGAGCTTTGGGCTCTTTCCCGTAAACACAATTAGGTGATCACAATTAGTTAATCATATATATATATATATATATATATATATATATATATATATATATATATATATATATGCATATGTATGTATATATATATATATATATATATATATATATATATATATATATATATATATATATATATATATATATATATATATATATATATATATATATATATATATATATATATATATATATATATATATATATATATATATATATATATATATATATATATATATATATATATATATATATATATATATATATATATATATATATATATATATATATATATATATATATATATATATATATATATATATATATATATATATATATATATATATATATATATATATATATATATATATATATATATATATATATATATATATATATATATATATATATATATATATATATATATATATATATATATATATATATATATATATATATATATATATATGTATATGTATATGTATATATATATATATATATATATATATATATATATATATATATATATATATATATATATATATATATATATATATATATATATATATATATATATATATATATATATATATATATATATATATATATATATATATATATATATATATATATATATATATATATATATATATATATATATATATATATATATATATATATATATATATATATATATATATATATATATATATATATATATATATATATATATATATATATATATATATATATATATATATATATATATATATATATATATATATATATATATATATATATATATATATATATATATATAAGATAATCTACCTAGGTTCATTAGTTTTATTTTTTTACATCTGTTTGCTTTGTGTATATATCCTGGTTTGTCTCCTTGCAATCTTAAAAGACGTTTATATAATCTTTGTCTGTTTTATATCTAATTTTGCTAATTATATTTACGTAGATTATTATATGCTATTATACTATAGTTCAGTCTGACAAGATATCAAGATTACCACAATATCATTTAAGGTAACAAAATAGGCCAGTCATAATTATGAGCAATTTTAATGTATCGAAAATGAACAGACCAAAAATATCACACACTAGACGAAAAAGGCGGCAATACAGAGTCAGTGTTGCCATAAAAACAGAAAACCAAAACAATGTACAGTTCGTAAATGACAAAAAGAAGCAAAATGAAGGGATCACTTTACTACAACAAAACAATTATTAATAAATAAAGTGAATATATATATATATATATATATATATATATATATATATATATATATATATATATATATATATATATATATATATATATATATATATATATATATATATATATATATATATATATATATATATATATATATATATATATATATATATATATATATATATATATATATATATATATATATATATATATATATATATATATATATATATATATATATATATATATATATATCAATTAATAAATACATTAATATATAAATAAAGAAGACATATATCATACCACTACAACACTCCAAATAAAGAAAGGAAATACAGTATGCCACTACAACACTCCAAATAAAGAAAGAAAATACACTATGCCACTACAATACTACAGGATTATAGATGATATTGTCATATTTAAGTAAAAGGTATATAGAAAATATAAAAATGACAGTGAAGTAAAATAAAAATAAAAAATTGGATATGAAAAAAAACTGAAATTACTACAAAGTATATTTTGTTACATTGAAAAAGCCATAAAACTGAAATTATTTTTAGTAAAGAGCGGTATAAAGGCCAAACCTTTCACTCCTGTTTTGTTTAGGTGTGTCATTAAGAGAGGGCGCCGTTTGTCAACGTAAACACATATCCTCTCGTTCTGCCTTCGGCTGTATTTCAGGAAAAAACTACAGCTGAAAAGGGCTACAGGACGTATTCTTTTAGGAAAAAAGTTATATAATAACCAGACATCATTGACGGTTTGTTTTGGTGTCATATACGTGTTTTAAGCAGTGTGGAGGTGGCACTGATAGAGTTCAGGCTAACAGGTGGCACTCAATTCCCGTTGAATACGTAAATGCCAATCCGAGATAGACATTAATAGTTTCAAGGAATATAAATATGTAGTTTAAGTTATATACATATGCAGTTGTACATATATCTAGGTTTGGCTCGAATTAGACGTAGTTTAAATTATTTTAGAAATACACATCTAGCTGGATATGTACATGTATAGTTGCAAATGTATTCATATTAGGCTGGAATTAGACGTATATTGTTATTCGTTTTAATGGATATAAATATGTAGATTCGGTTTTATAATTGCACCTGTAGCTAGGTTAGGCTCGAGTTAGAAGTTTGTTATTAGTTGTATGAAATATTCACCTGTATTTTGGGTTATATACATATTCATTTACATTCATTGCGTAAGAGGTGTTGAGTTACATTCCTGTATTTTTGGGTGTACTCAAGTATTGAGTTTTGGGCTGAATATATATGAATAGACAAAGGAATGTTCATGTTTGTGACCACCGAGGTGTATGTTATCACTCATAACTCTGCTTGTTATTTCTGAATGTTTCATGAATTGGTTAACATTATCTTCACATCCGAGAAAATGATATGGTAATTATATATAAAACAAGTAGATGACAGTGATATTATTTATCTGCTTTTTCCGTAATGTAGCCCAAAATTTTCTAGTATTTATTGTTTATAAAGTTTTTGTATTGCAGATATCATAATGCATATAAGCCTTGTTATAGTATACTTTCATTAAGTAGAAAGAAAAGAAAGCATAACCTTCTCTAATGCACTTAGAGAGACATATAGCAGAGATATTTTAATTTGTTCTTGTTTTATTTAGCGTTTTGCGACTTTTCCATTATATTATAGAATACTGTACTGTAAATATATATGTCTTTTAGACATGACAAGAGAACATGATATACTATGTACACATTTTTTTTGACTTAAAAAATAGATATGTTTCAATTTTGATATTCATCTGTCATTTGAGTGCTTCATCATACCTTATGTAGCTTCTTGTTTGCTATTTCATCCTCATTTGAGTGGATACAGACAGCTTGGTGCTAGATGTTAAGGCTGGATGCCCTTTATAGTGCCCCACGGTGGGCTCAGATGCAGTTTGTCACTGCTCTATATATAAGTTCTGCGCCTCATTTCAGGTGTTATGACTGGCTTAGAGGTGACGGAAGGGCGATTAGGTCGCCGGCGTGGTGGCAAAAGGTTAGGCCAGATATGTCTAAGTGTAATGAGAACCTTAATTCTCATTCTCGTTTATTACGCTTGTTCAATAGGCCTTACGTTTTATCAGAAGAAATTATTTAAGGTAATGTATTTTTTTTTTTACCTTGTAATGCTCCTGGATTTATTTGTGTACAGTAATAATCTGATATAAAATGCCTTTGGTAGGTACTTTGTGTGCTAAATTTCCTTTAGACCTTTGAGGTTTCAAGTAATTTTATTATATTATGGTACAAAAATATAGCTCCTACCATGTGAATGTATGAAATACTGGTTCAGTAACTTTTAATAATTGCATTTTAATTTTATATCATGTTTTAATCATGTTACGCTCTGTACTGTTATAGCACATTAAATCTGTAAGGGCAACTTTTTCTTTTAACTTTTTGTTTTTCTGTATATAATAGTTTTCCCCGTAGGGGAGCAGTAATACCTTCTCATTCTATCCTTGCATGTTGTAAAAGTCGACTGATTGGGGTGGAGTTAGGGAACTGATAATATCCTTCTTTTTAGTTTTCTTCTACAAAGTGTCAAAAATTTTTGCCTTTATTTAGCCACCCCCATTGTAATAGGTACTATTGCTTTTGTATATTGATAGATAGACTTCATAATTTGCATATCTCTTTACAGGATTTCAAATTTCCATTAACTGTAGTTATAGTTCATCTGTTTATGAAGTTTTTGTTAGCGGGACTGTGTCGGGTCGCCTATACGTGCGTAACGGGAATTCCAAGGGTCACCTTGGCGTGGGACGTCTATTGGAGAAGGGTTTTACCTCCCGGAGCAGCAGCTGGTATAGATATTGGTCTGTCGCAGTGGTCTTTAGAATTTATTACAGTCGCATTGTAAGTTTATGGTATATATTTGGTTCAGTTTTCAAGATAATTGAAAAATAATATTGTAAGTTTCTGTGTTATAAGGTTTCAATGAAATTTTTGAAATAAAGTTGTGTAAGGTTTTGCACATATTTGTCTCAGTTGAAAAGTTGATTTTGCCTATTTGAAAAAATAAAAAATTGCTTTTAATGCGATCAGTCTCGTTAATTCCATGATGATCATGTTTTTAGTTTTGATGCCTTTAGTAATTACAATGTTGTAGTGATATAAATGCCTTTCCATATATTGATATACGTATTTACCGTTTTATGTGTGTTCTTTGACTCTACCTCCTTACAAGATGGATAGCGGCTTTTGTATATATGTACGATTTCATGTTTATTGGGACTTTGGTAGCTCAGTGGTTAGAGGGCTGGACTCGAGAAGTGACAGACCCTTGTTCGATCCCATTGTGAGGCTTTAAGAGAGGCATCCAGCATTAATTTCTCAGCTCCAACCTGCCTGTGTCCAACATTTTAGTCTATGTTTTGGAATACTTTCTTTTCATGCATATTTTGGAGACCACGGCTGCCGAGTGGTTAAAGTACTTAACTCGGGAGTTGACAGACTCACTTGAGTCAACCGTGGGACATTAGGAAGGGCATCTTGTCTCATTTCCCAACCACACTCGGTCTGTGTCCACCCCCATAATGGGACTAATGACATAAAACGAGGTTATTATTTTCTAGTTATGTATATTATAAAATTCTCTTAATATTGCATTATGTTGACAGATTTTGTAATTGTTTCAGATATACCATGTCCAAATCTACAGCTTTGCTGTTTATACTTATATTTGCAATTTTATTCAAATTAGAAGAAATGGTGAGTTGCTCTAAACTAAGTATAGTATTGATTTTGTATTTTTTCTATTTCATAATTGCTGATTAGGTATATACAGTGCTCCTTCGATTATCGTAATGGTTCAGTTCCGGGACCCGGCGTGAGACAGGAATATCGCGAAGTAGGATCAGCCTATATGTACATAGATATTTTAATTTATTTTTACGTTTACACTGTATAAACCCTCCCTGTACTGTTAACAAACCACCCTTTACTTCATAAATAACAGCATGCAACGTAAATTTATATGAAAGTGATAGATAAGATTACGGTGAATGAAGTGGTAATTACATGAGATACTCATGTACGTAGGTATTTTACAATTATTTTTACGTTTACGTACTGTATAAACCCTCCCTGCACTGTTAAAAAAACACCCTTTACTTTATAAATAACAGCATGCAACGTAAATTTATATGAAAGTGATAGGAAAACTTACCGTGAATGAGGTGATGATGAAGTGACATACTCATATACATAGGTATTTTGCAATTATTTTTACGTTTACGTACTGTATAAACCCTCCCTGCACTGTTAAAAAAACACCCTTTACATTTTTTATCAATTAAATAATGAAATTTGTTTTTTTCAATAAAAAAATGAAAATACTGAAAATTTTTATTTTTTCAATATTTTAATATTTTGCGTATACCCAAAAAATAAAATAATAATTTACCAAAAAAAGACCGTGGTACAGTGAAAACGCGAACCAAGAAACACGATCCAGCGGGGGATCACTGTACTGCACTTCATTTTTAGTTTCCCTTGGAGGGGGGGCCAAGAAATTCTCCTTTTTCCCTCTGGGTGTCGTAAAAGTTAACTAAAAGGGGCAGAGCAATGGGACTGGAAGTCTCCACCATTGTATTTTCTTCTTATAGTCAAGTTTTTCTTTTGACTACGCCATCCCTTTTATAAGGGGGTTTATGGAGTTTTATATAGCTTAGACAGATAGGTATTTTAAGTCGATAATTTTATATATATATACATGAAGGATTTTTTAATTCCTTTTATCATTCTCTTAATGTGCAGACATTAGGGGGAATTTACTAGAGTAGTATAGAACATTCAAACTTTTAGATATACTGTATTTGTTATGAACATTATTGTGTTTCACGCCTGGGAGACTGAAGTAGCTCAGTAGTTAGAGCGCTCGACATGGGAAGTGACAAACCTCTATTCGAGCCCTCCTTTGGGCGCTAGGATAAATATCTCATCTTAATTCTCCAGCAGCAACCTGTCTGTGTCCACCCCCATTTGAGCGAAGATTAATTGCAATACATAAAATGGCAAACAACAGCATTATCTTAAATCCTTAGCAATACATACTCCCTATCAAAATGTAAACTTGTATTTTTTCTGTATTTACCCGTTTACCCTGTGGGTGACCCACAATTGTGGTACCCCTCTATCCCCAAGGAGCTAAGAGGTAGATCGAGATATACTAGCTTCTGGTGATTGTGTGTGCTTTGACTTGGCCTCTCCTGTACATGAAGAAGTGCTGCTATTGTATATGTGTGTTTGTATATATGATAATAAATATTGACCAATATAGTAAAAGGAATGTTTTTGCTGTTGCAGAGATGTAGCGTAGTGTTACTTGTGGTTCTTATCGCCGGAGGACTCTTTCTTTTCACGTACAAATATACTCAGTTTAATTTATTTGGATTCTTGCTAGTCATTCTAGCATCCTTGCTGAGGTGAGTTGAAATGATATTAATGTTTTTGGTATTGGGATCTTGTATAGATAAGTAACCCCCAGAAACCCATGTAAAATTAAATAACCCTGTAAATATGAATTACTCGAGCACTGGGGATTGCTCATTGCAAGATCCTTGTTATTGTACAGACGTGTTCTTGCAGTTTTTGAATATTTCTTAGCTAATCTTTTGTACATTTAAAGTTCAGAATAAGGACACTGAAATTTTTTGTGGTACTTTTAAAAACTTATCGCAGTATGATTATTGAATAACTAGTACAGTGTAGGTAATTAACTTTAACTTATATTATTAAAGTATAAGTAACTTAGGGAAAAAAGTAATAGAAACTTTATGCAATATTTTTAAAGAACTGTATAGTTAACTTGACATAATATCTCTATGTATTAGTTATTAAGCACTTTATAATGTATGTTCATTGAATAATTTTCATTTCGTTTATTGAATTTATTTCAATTTGTATTCATTTCTCATTTCATATATACTATGATGGCTTCAGGGGCTAAATAAGACTTAGATTTTAAAGTTAATTAATTCGGGTTATATATTAATTGTAGTTCTGTATTGTGTAAACAATTTTGAATATATCTTAAGAGTTTAGTTTTGTATGGTTAGATAATTCAGAATATATCAGAAAAGTGTAGTTTTGCATGTTTAAACTATTTCCAATATCTTATGAGTTAAGTTTTATATTTTAAAATATTTCTGAATATCTTATGAGTTTAGTTTTGTATGTTTAAACAATATTAAATATATTTTTCGTTCTGACTCTCATTATTTATTAGCTATTAATGACTTTATGACTTTATGCCTTTAGAACTGTTCTCTCTTTATTTCTTGTCTACACAGAGTCGATATGATGATAGATTGATTTTTTTCACCTGTTATCTTTGACCTGAATATCTTCTTGCTCTGTTTTCCTCTTGTATGATGTTTCACATTTTTAAGAGGTATATAAGTCGTGCTGGAAACCTAACAGAACTTTTTGTATATTTTAACTCAATTCATTCAAACATTTAAGCAAACTAATTAAGCGCCATTTTGTCTGTGTGTGATGTGGAAGTGTCCATAAAATTGACAGTTATGACTGACGCCCTGTCTGGGTAAGGCCTTGACATCCAAAAAGTGTAGAGGCATGCAAGAGATACGTGAATTGGCACAAAGCATTATACACATAACAATAGTGTGTAACTCTATATCAAGCTTATTAGCTTCTAGAAATGGAATTCGTTGGAAATTATATCTCATAATTTTTTTAAGTTATTGTTTTTGGTTTTCATACAATTTACAAGTTATACATAGTGTCTGGAGATCGCGGTTAGTGCAGTGGTTAAGATGCTACACACGGGAAGGGATAAACCCGTGTTTGAGCCTGCTGGGGGACATAAGGAAGGGCACGAGCCTTAATTCCACACCTCCAACCTGTGTGTGTCCACCTCCATTCGAATCCAGATTAAAAGTGGCACATAAAATGGCAGACAGCAAATTGTGAAGTTGATTGTTTTGTCTTGTGAGGAAATAATGTTTAGGACAGATTATTATCAGAGGAGTTTAATCTGGTAAACTTAGGTATTTCATAAAATAGTTTTAGTGTTTTACTTTTAAATTTCAAATGAAAGTATATCTCTTCCATGTATATCATGTTTACTGTTAGTCTTCGCGTACTTTATTGTTACTCTTTGCTTGTATGTTATTAGTGCTAAAATCTAAACTATGTAATATTTAAATTCCTTTTGCATGGTCATGTTCTTAAACTGTAACATTTAAAGGTTTTCCCCTCCCCTGCCTTACAAAGAATAGAACCAGAAGAATAAAAAGCATTTTTATATGTTTTGGTTTTGATATCATAAGTTTAGAGTGAACTAAATATTTTGTGCTTTAAAGCTGCTTTTTATTGTACTGTGTAATGTGTTTGCAAGATATATTATCTTGGATTCTGCAGTGGGTAAAGCGATTCGGGAAATGTCAAACCTGTGTTCGAGCCTACCACTGGGTATTAGGAAGGGCATCTAGCCTTAAATTCCCCTCTCCAATCTGCCTCGGTCTACCCCCATAATGGAGACTAATGGTGACACATAAAACTTGGAAACAAAGAAAAATTCTTGTTTGCTTCTTCTATATTAATATTAATTTTATGAGAAGCATATATTATATAGGAATTATAGATTACTATAACCTAAAACAAAGCAAAAACAGTATTTGTGATGCTATTAATTCTTCACTTGTGAATTATATATTAATATTAATTTTATTGGAAGAGATAATTATCTCTCTGGGGAGTATATATTACCATTACCTATTAATGATTTTTGAGAACTGAAATGATGGGGAAAACAGTATTTGTTATATTGGTCGTGACTTATTAGGATACATCGTACAAGATTAAATCTATCCACGGAATACAAGTGGTTATTGTAAATATGATTATTTTGACTATGTAGGGAAAAATGGGAAACAGCAGAGTACTTTATCTGAAACAAGTGACCTCTGAAGATTAATAAATATACTCTTAACTGCTAAGGTACTCTGTTGTTTTCGGTTCTCACTTCTTAGTCAAAATAATCTTCTTATGAGATTATTTCATATATGTTTTATCCTTTATTTGTATGCGGTACCACATTAATTTATTTCAGCGGTCTCCGTTGGACCTTGTCTCAGCTGGTTATGCAGAAATCAGAATTAGGTCTAAGTAACCCTATTGATATGGTATACCATATACAGCCATGGATGACTGTATCGCTCCTTCCTCTCGCAGTCATTATGGAAGGTGAGGGTCTGTTTCGACAAAATGTTATCAGTTTTTACTCCCATTTCATGTATTCTGTAATATCATCTCTATTTTTTCTTGGTTTATATATTGTCCTCTCTCATTTTATGTACAGTAATCCCTCGCTATATCGCGGTTCACCTTCCGCGGATTCAGTGCGCGGGTTATTATGGCGAGCATATGTATTTTATATCGCAGATTTTCTGCGTATATTGTGGGAATTCACGATATGTGGAAATATTAAAATTTCCAGTATTTTCATTATTTTATTGATAAAAAAAGTATTTCCTAGCCTAAGAATAATAAAACAGTAAAAAATAGTAAAAAATATAAATTTAAACATGTAACTCGCAGTATTGCACCATATAAAATACGATACCGGTACGGTATGTGTTGCGTAGATATCTGCACCTTGGAAAACACAGAGGGTCGCACCTACGTGAGAGAGTACACGGGATGATATTGGCTGATGGGTGGGAGACGACTAATCACAGAATTGTGTTCTGTATCCTGGGGTCTGATTGGCGTTTTGATTGAAGCTTGATTCTTCCAGCATCGTCCCTTGTCTCGCCTCGCCCATTCAGTTATTACGTGTGTGGCTATCGCGCTGTCATCGGCTGTGCATTATGTGAATGTCATCATCACCCTCATCATCATCATTACTGTACCCCTCTCTGCTCTCACATGTTAGTCTCGTAAAGTTACTGTATTATCATTATTATTTTTATAAATATTATGTGTTATTATTATAGGTATTATTTTTGTACAGTACGTATAGGTTATTCACGGTAAACTTACCTATCATGCTCATATAGCTTTACGCTTGTGCGCTGTTATTTATGGTAAACTTACCTGTCACACACATATAATATGGTGCTGCTACTTCGCGGATTTTCACCTCTTGCGGGTGGTCCCGGAATGTAACACCCGCGATAAACGAGGGATTACGTATTCTATTTTCTAAATTCGTGTATTCTAATATCTCTCTCTTATTTTATGTATTTTGTTCCCTGAATGCGAGTATTCTGTATTCTCTCACTGTAAAAAGCTATGCCTAAGGTACCACCGTAGCTGTTAGAGCGCTTGACTTGTGAAGTGACTAACCTTTTTTAAACCTATTGAGAGGCGTTTGGTCGGGTATCCAATCTTAATTCCCCATTTCCAAGCTGTCTGTGTCCACTCCCCTTAGAATTGGGCTAATTGTATTTGCCTTTCTTTCGATGGATTGTAAATGGATTTATGTTTGAGTGACTTTAATCCTCTTATATTAGAATATCAAGTGGCATGAATGCCCTCACTTATATTATTTGGTATCATTAGATATGAGTATTACTCATGAAACTTATATTTTCTATGCAACCTTATTTATGATTGTTATGACTGTGACTAACTCTCATCTGTGAGCAAAGCAGATGGGGACCGTGGTACCGTAATGGTTAGCTTGCTTGATTTGAGCATTGATAAGGCTGTGTTTGAGCCCACTGCTGGCAGTGGGAAAAACATCCAGCCTTATTTCCCCAATTCCAATCTCATTGTGTCCACCCCATTTGAATAGGGAATAATAGTGACACAAAATGATAAGCAACAACAACGATACTGAGTAAAACAGATGCCAATATAACTGGAATATTTTATTTCTTTGCAGGAACCTCAATAGCTGCCAGTGAATATGGGTTCAGGTTTCAGGATTCTTCTGATGCTTTGCACATGTGGGGCAGAGTGATGTTTGGAGCGGTGTTGGCATTTTTCATGGAGGTTTGTTACTTCTATATGTGATTTCAATTTACCTTACAAAATCCTGTTGTTGGTACTAGATATACAGTATTTGTTAATGTCTGTGTGCTGTTAAAGTCTGTTATAGTTTATATAACTTGGTGGTTAGTTTTTTCTTCATTCATTTGTGGCCACCTTCCTGCTGTTGCAACATATTTTGTCTTGATAAAAAAAAAATGGTTGTTTCCCAACCTACCTGGACGAACAGCCCCGAGTCCCTAAGGGTTACAAAAGTTGCAGGGATTGGAAATGCCAGTTTGACCTTTTTAGCTGGTCCTCTCCGGAGTCTGAGTTGCCTGGCATCCTCTTCTGATCTCCAGAGTATATCAGATTAATGAAAAATCAGGAAACGAGAGTTTATTGTCATCTCTCTTCTTACAGGTTTCGGAGTACCTAGTCGTGTGCTTCACGTCGTCTCTGACTTTTTCAATCGCAGGTGTTGCAAAGGAGATCATGACTCTGTCACTGGCTGTTTATATCTACAATGAGCACCTTTCTTCTATTAATGTGGTACGATAATATTCGTAAGGTTATGCCAAGAATTTTTTGCCTTTTATGTTATATGTGTCACTGTTAGTACCTGTTTGGGGGTGGACACAGTTGTATTGAAGCTAGGGAATTAAGGTTGAGTACCCTGCTGTAGGCTCAAAAGTGGGCCTGTCACCTCCTGAGTTAAGCATTCCACCACTATACTATGATGGTCCCCTATGTTATGCTAAGAATAAGAACTGCATAATAAAAGAAGTTAAGAGGGTGAATTGGCTTCTGGTGAATGTAAGGTGTGCTGTGATTCAATCACCATCTTTATAAGTGACATTGTGGCCATTGTCTGTGTGTTTTCTTGAGTAGAGACTTAATTGAAATATTATTTTCTTTTGATAGCTTTAATATTAAGAGGATATGTAGGTTTTCCTCTATCATCAACATCATCTCCGTCAATGCTGTGTGATACAAAGGGCCGTAAATACTTGCATACATATATACATTTACAAGAGTCTTCATATCCCTTGTAAATGAGGTGACCTCAGAGCACACACCCATTCGCCAAAATAGCCTTTCACCCCTGTCCTGGTATCTTAGCACCTTTACAGTCTCTCTTCTCCCTCCATTCCTATTTCTTGCTATCTCACTTTCCTGCTTCACTGATACACCACTTTCATCCAATGATCTTGCTACCTCATTCGTGGTTTTCTTCTTGGTCTTTCTCCATATACTGCTGCTCTCTACACACTTTGCTAGTCTTTCTTCTTGGTCTAACTTATTGCTATTTTTTACCAATATCCTTGCTCTTCTCTGCATCTCTCACTGTATCCATTCTTGACAGACCTACCCTTCTCAAACACCTCATCCTTCATATTCATTCTGTTCCTTCCATCTTCTTTTCTCTTCCATATCCATGACTGTGCTTTTTCTTTGTGGTAAAGGTCAAATAGTCTGTTATATTTTAGCATCTAAGTATTTACTTCAGTGCAGCTATTAATTTTGTAAGATGCATTGAAAGAATAAGTATTGATATCCTTTGCTTTACATGGCATTGGATGCAACGATAATGATGATGAATTAATATAGGTTTTTGTCATATATATCTTAGTTATTTTGCTATATAAATATCTGCAAAATGAAGTATGGAAAATTTTCTCATCAGAGATACTTTTAGTCAGTTTTTGATATAAGCGTAGATGAACTTTTTATTTCTTCCTTGAAACAGGCTGGTCTTGTTCTTTGCATCTTTGGAATCATGTTACACGTAGCCCTGAAGGCTATGCACCCACCAAAACCCCCACCTCAACAGATCTCGTCACCCGCTCCGGGTGACAATTATTTAAAAGTGCCCTTATTATCGGACTCTGAAGGTGAAGAAGATGAAACAGAGGTGTACTCCAGATGAAACACTCACAGATGAAAGAGTTTTATCATCGATTAATTACCGGCCGTTTGAAGTAACCTCTTTGGTACATGTACTTTATTCCAGTATGTACGTTGCTACGTAAATGAATATGGGGTAAAGATTGAAAGTTTAGTCCCGACCATGTGGAGTAACATATGGTGCATGAAGTTTATTCTATTATGTACTGGATAAAGATATTGATGTGGACCTAACCTATCTAGGTTGCGAAGGTTAGTATAGTTTTTTGAAGTCCTTGGAAATATCTGGAAGTGTATTTTATCAAAGATTCTATGACCTTTTCCTTTTATAGCTGACGAAATGCCAGCCTTATTTCCCTTGAAAATGTTTTTTAAGTAGCATTTATAGGTGAAGACATTCTGAGTCTGAAAGCAAGACAATACAAACGCTCCCCAACTTACGAACGAATTAGGTTTTTGTGGTGCATTTATAGGGAAATCATTATATTAGTTTGGTGTGGTATGTTATTTTGTGACGAATATGTGGTACCTCTGATTGTGGATTGCTTTTTGGAAGTAGTACCACTGCGGGGAGAGTTGTGAGGGGCAGATGAGTTGAAGTTGTTGTTGTCAATGGATGTGGCGAATCTCTTTTGAAGCTGTATTTGTGAGGATTTTACTTTGTTTGTTGTTTTGTGGATAACGACGGAGGATTTGGGGTGGTTTTTGATGTGGTCTTGATCCAGCGGAGTGCTTTTGTTACGATTTTCCTGGCGCCAGGACAGTGATGTGGGCCTTGGGAAGTAGTAACACTGCAGGGAGAGTTGCGAGGGGCAAATGAGTTGAAGTTGTTGTTGTCAATGGATGTGGCGAGTCTCTTTTGAAGCTGTATTTGTGAGGATTTTACTTTGTTTGTTGATTTGTGGATAACGACGGAGGATTTGGGGTGGTTTTTGATGTGGTCTTGATCCAGTGGAGTGCTATTGTTACGATTTTCCTGGCGCCAGGACCGAGTGGTGTTGTGGGCCTCCATTGGTGTTGGCTGGCCTAGGCTGTTGAACGACATTAACTTTTTGATTCACCAACATCACTACTAGGCGGGGTAAGTTATATTGTTGTTTCCCGTTCGTAAGTTGATAATTGGTATGTTCAGGGGAGAGAGAGAGCTGGTTTTATTCGGTTACATTAAAGAAGCTATAATTCTTCTCTATCATAGAATAAGTTGCCTTAATCCAATATTATTATTATTATTTTCCAGTAAATACTCTATAGATCGTGTTTGCTAAGCTTTAGACCATTCATGTTGAAATGACTGTTGAGTTGGTAAGAAGTCACCTGAGTTTTCTCTCTATCATTTTGTATTATTATTAAGGCAACTCTGTCCCCAAGGAGCTAAGAGGAGTTATTGAGGTATATTATTAGTTCATGGTGAATATGTGTGGTTTGACTCAGCCACCCCCTTTACAAGGGGGATTGTGGCTATTGTAATTATGTGTATGGATGGTCAAGGTAGTAGAAAATTGTAATTAGTAGAAACAGTTATAGATTAATTTGGTCTTGACCGATAACTCAAGATAATATCACTGGTGCTGTGGAACTATTCATGGCAATATATATTAGTACGAGGTCTTCTTTACATGTAGACAATAATAAGAATTAAGCCACACTTTGAAAGGCATAAAGGAGAAACTAAGCGTTCAAATTTTCACTCCACAGGGCCTCTATGCAGCTATCTTGTCACTGAAATTTCCCTGGTGCATTTTTTTCTGAGTTCTTTAATAAAGTCCTTTATGAGGCCCAGCGAAGGGTGAAATATTTGAGCATTTATGGTTTCATTTATTCCTTTCAAAGTGTGGCTTATTATTCGTATTATGGCCATAGACATATTTACTATCTGTATGTTATTAGATATAGGGAGTATATATTGCTGATCTATATGCAAAACTAAATTGCGAATATTTTTTTATATAACATTATACCATTTTCAGTCTTCCTTATTAGCATTGTTGCAATAATATTAAGACAAAATCTCTCAATTAAACGGAAGTTGTTTGTGAGTCGTACAAAAGTTTGATGACAATACGATGAACAAAGTGTATTTTGTCTTTGTTTTTGATGAATGCCGCTTTGAAAGGTCTTCTCTAGTCATTTGTAGGTTAAGTCATTTATGTTTTACAGACTTGCCAAATGATTTGATGGTAGTTGCATTATTATAATTATTATGTTAACTTGTTGAGGGAAAGGAAGAAGAAAAGACAGACAAAAACATTATTCTATAAAATGGCACAACTCCGTATTGCAGTACTGGCATTATTCCAATGTAATTTTGTGGCACGGTTGAAGTAATATAACTTTTTAATATTAAAATTGACCCTGGAATCTGATCATAATAACTGAAATAAGTATTTGAGTTAAAATTTTGGCCTACAGCTTACCTCATGTTCTTAGTACAGAATCTCCACTACTTAGAAACAACAGGGTTACGAACATTCACAGATACAAACAAAAACCTACCCATGTCTTAATGTATGTATGTATTACTGTACTGTATCATATTATTGTTACTGTATTAAAAGTCATTAATAGTGTATACTTTGTATTATGTAGTAGTTAACTGTCTTTAGTGTAAGTTCTGTACAGAACTATATATGTATGTACTGTACAGTACATTTATTTTGCCTAAAAATAACTTACGAACAGATTTCTGGAACCTTACTTGTTCATAAATTGGGGAGTATCTGTATACAGTATAGTTAAGGGTCACAGATAAATATAGTTTGAACTTAAAAGGTTGAT
The DNA here is from genome assembly GCA_037179515.1 of Halocaridina rubra. NCBI lineage: Eukaryota > Metazoa > Arthropoda > Malacostraca > Decapoda > Atyidae > Halocaridina > Halocaridina rubra. Next base: position 69,769 of record JAXCGZ010019179.1, read on the forward strand.
ATTTTGATTTTCATATTATAGATATCAACAGGTATTTTTTCAATAGATCATACACAAAATTTTATTTCTATATTTTGTGTCCCTATTAATCCTCAGAGTGAGGATAGACACAGACAGAATGGAGTTGGGGAATTGAGACTGGATGCCCTTCCTAACTGTCCCCACGGTGGGCTCAATAGTAGGTCTGTCAATTCACGAGTCGCGTATTTTAACTATCATCCACTGCAGTCCCCAAAAATTATATGCACAAATCATGTTTATAATATTTAATTCAAAGACTCATATAAGTGGAGTGCAACAGAAGATTTACATAATAGTATTTTGTGTCAGAAAACAATAATGTTATTTTCTTACCTCATGTAATATATTTTGGATATGCAGGAACGGGAATATATTTATTCATAATCTATATATAGGCAGTAAATCATATGAGCAAGGAATTTTTTTGGGGGAAAATATTTTTCTTTATTTTTTTGACGTATTTTATGCTACATTTTTATGGAGTGTGAAGAGAATCATCAATCTGGTAATATATTAATGATGACTTGTAACTGGTAAAGCTACCTTATGTTAATGGCTTAATAAATTCCACATTTATTAACACACGTAGGTAATTCCTTAACCATTTGAAAACAAAGTATACAGTACACCTACACAGACATTATGATAAAACACTTATGTATCCCATTATTTTTTTTATTATACAGTCACATTTACATGAGTTTATAGTAATATTCTGTATTATTGCTGTTATATACAATCCCATTTTCCAAGAGATTAATACTTGAGGAATTCATATGTTTTATCTACCTATGTTTTTATCTGAATTGTTTAAACGAAAATTTGCTTAAAAGTTATTTTTGTTTCGGTGAATCTGTTTCGTGAGAATCACAACACTATATTAAATATGAATATTTTGAATACCAAGAGAAACCCGGAAACAACGAAATACCGAAGCGCTTCCGAGTCTATATCTTCTCTGAAGATGAGTGGATAAGTGTACTCTTTGGCACTAGAGTTTTTCTGTAAAATATAGGGAAATGACAGAATAATATGATTTGTAACAAAATCAATATTTACTTATTGTGCATATGTAATACTGTAAAACAAATATACATTAACTACAAGACATCTTCAAGGTTCAATGATCAAGTTTTTAAAAGAAAGTGACTGTTGGTACATGAGCAGAGCTTTGATGCAGTTACACCAACATCACAATATGGCTCTATTTAGTATTATTAGCGAATAATTACGAATATGTGAAAATGAATCATTGTAAGGAATCACCTTATTACATAAACAATGAAACTCAATCATATACCAGAAAACAACCTGGAATTTTGAGTAATGGAAGCATCTAATAGAGATAAAATAATACCAGTGGAAACACTAATTAAACTCTGGCTAGACACTGCATTACACAAATACTTCAAAAGAAATGGCTAATATGAGGTGCTTATTACTAAATTGGACCAAGTGTCAAAACTACAAAATTGCCAGAAAACACATTTTAGTTTCGCAACTTTAGAACTTTATATCTTGGAAGCCGCTTAACTTACTTTGATGTTTTCAACCATTCTGCAAACTTTTTTTTAGTTCTTACTTCCAATGTATAGAGGGAAAGTTTAGCTAATCGTTGGTGTGTCAGTTCTCGGCAACCATTTCGGCACATAGCCCGGTATAATACTAAGCGCTTCATATACAGCAATACCTCGCTTTACGTTGTTCATTTGTTCCAAAACTCATGGCTCAAGTCGGAATATGACTCAAATCGAACATACTCTTTAAAGACGACCTTGATCCCCCATGTACTCCTATAAGCAAACCAATGAAGTTTTAACACTATAACATCATTTGATAATTCAATGTTTTTACTGTCTTTTTATATAAATGTACATATTGTATACAATTTAACCGATGCTATTGTAAAGAAAAATATTTTTTTTAGTCAATTACTAACAGTATCTTCTTTAAAAATGACCTACACTCCCTGTACAAATGTATAGCACATATTACTCTCAAAATTTATTTAAAGTCTAAGCTTTAAGTTGATTTTATACCTTAATTTATAAATGTTAAATTAATCTTGCGTAAAATAGTCAAATAATATTTTATTCCATTATATCAAATTCATCTGCAAAATAAAGTCAGTCAAATAATATTTTTTCCATTATTAATAAAAATACAATTACACTAAATCGAGACTGAAGCGAGTCGAAGAGACTTGAGGCGAGTCGTTCCTGTACTGGTATATGATGGTAATAAATATCTCTTCCATGAATAAAATTATAATGGAATGTTGTAAGCAACCTGGAATGAAATAAAAACAATACTGGAAGCCACAATATAAGCAGAGCAATACTTCAACAATACAGTATACCTTTTTGAAAAAAACTTTAATTTCGTACAATGTTAAAGAACCTTCTTCAGGATAGTTTATATTCTACAAAATATGGATACTATCCAAATATACATATGGAATGGTTGCAATCCCCGTGGCCGAGTCAAAGCACACATTCACCAAACGGTAATATATCTCGTTCACTCCACATATCCCCTCCACCACCCTACTTGGATCTTCCACAGGATAGGTGGACAAGGATCTTCTGTCAAGGGGCCCGACAGTCAATATGTATAAAACAATATATATAAAACACTTTTTATACATATTTACAAGTGACTACATAAATACATAACATTATCTCAGAGGTTCTTCATTAAGATCAAATAACAAATGTATCACAGTATGCAACTGAGTTTATAGTCATTTAAGAATTGAATATAAAATTTAAGACAGATATTCATGTGAAAGATTTACTTAACATAATGTACCGTTAAAGTTTTTTCAAGTTCAGTCGTACATAAATACTACATATACATTCCCTTCAATACCCTTAAGTACATACATATTAATATACATACCATTCAGTACAATGCCGTCCCATGACAATATTTTCATATATAGTTGTGAATACATAAATTTATAGATATTGTATTAATTCGAATATATCACTAATGAAATATATTATTTAAAATATGCAATTAAATAGCTATTGTGCCAACTAGAATAATAGTACACGGACTTATAATGTATTATCTTACTAGATAAATATAAAAAAATTAGAAATGTGAATTTCATATGAAAAAACAGAAATGTGTAAATGAAGGAATTTCACCGCCAATCTTCATTATGCCGTTTCATGTGTCGCTATTAATCTCGTTATGGAGGTGGACACAGACAAGTTGGAGCTAGGGTATTAGGACTGGATGCCCTTCCTAATGAGAGTATGAGTGCTCACCGAAGTAGGCTACAATCGTACCAAATGAACTGAATAAATTATGTACAAACAAATATATAATCTAAATTTCCTCTACACTGGACTGTTTGAAAAAGAATAATTAAAAACTCATGAGTTCAAGTAACTTAGAACAAAGACTTTGAAAAAAGACCCTAATTTGACAGTACTGACTTAATCTAAAGCTATAAATCATTTCAAAAGTGCATTAGAGTATTAAGACTTATGCTTTTAAGTTGTCTTTGACATTTTGTGGAATCTTGCCGATGTAGGTATCGTGGTGAAGTCCAGCAGCAGTTGCCAGTACTCCAGTTGAGTTCCTGCAGGAATATAAATATACAGTAGTTATGACATTAATTCCTCATGAATCCTATGCAAAAATATATCTTCAGTGCTTAAGACATTGGAGAATAACTAAATTTATACATACAAATTGCTTAGTGACTTGTTGGGCGAATGATACATTTTAACTAATACCAAACTACACAAGACTGTTATTGTAACAGACAAAACCAAAATGACCTGTGAGGAGCAGCTGAATGATATGGTATTGGACTTCCTTGTATGTCTGTAAGCAAACCTCCGGCGGCTTCCAAGACGGCCTGAGGAGCACACGTGTCCCACTTTTTGCAACCGGGGCTGGCAAACACGTAAATGTGAGCTTTCCCTTCCAAGAGTAACATTACCTGGGAACAAGTACGAGTAAATACTTGAGTATGAGTAATTATATGATATACAGTATAATCAACCCCTTTATCATTAATTTCTAAGGGAATATTTAGACAGTAGCAGGGGACCGCGGTAGCATAGTGGCTAGAGAACTCATCTTGGGAAGTGACAGACTTGCGATAGAGCCCACCGTAGGGGTTGGAAAAGGGATCCAGCCTTCATTCCCAAAGTCCATCCTGTTTGTATCCACCCCGAGATTGGGTTTAATAGTGATTAACAAAATGGCAAACGAACAGAAAATTGAGAATGTAAAAATATAGCCAAAATTAAACCAGGCAAAATAAAAAACATTTCTGAGGCTAACAATTAATGGCAAGTAAAGATGATTTTCCAACCTGACATTAATTACACAAATTCAAGTAACTTAGAATATCTAATTAGCTAACCCCAGTTGATAATTTACATATTTACTGTAAATTTTCCTTCTAATATATACAAAAAACTAATATCTACTTATTCCTTTACAAGTTAGGGTGACTCAAGAAATTTCAAGTAAATTCTAGTACAATTTGAGGATGATTTTACAAAAGACATATATCAAGAAGTGTTTGAAATATCTTACAAGCAAACACTATATGAAAACGGTTATAGGAATCGGAAGAAAACCACAATATAAGCATTCCTGACTCTGGTCTTTATCACCTGCTTTGCTCTGAGATAAACTTGGAAGTCGTTAAGGTTCTAGAATTGCCTTTAACGACTGCCTCACCTTGTGTCCGGCACCGCCCACTCTCAACACTTCGTCAGGACCAACAGCATTGATGGCGTCGTTAACGGTGACCGAGGAATGAGATCTCGTCGTAGTGACGATTAGTTTTCCCTCAGGTGGGGGTTGCACAGCCATTCCCCCAACATCGCCTCCCACTACTCCCCACACCGTACGACCTAAGTCAGCACTGGGGAAAAGGTGAGAGAACACTCAGGAAATCAAGACAATAATAACGATTTAAATTTCTTGAATATTGTCACTATTAGTCCCCATTCGAATGGAGGTGGACACAGGCATGTTGGAGCTGGAAAACGACCTTCTAAAACAACAAGAAGGCCATAATTGAGCAGAAAAAGGGAGGCAACAGGACTTCATCATCCTGAGTGCATCTTCAGTCCTTCAATCAGCAGGTTTGTCAGCAAATAAAAATACCTAAAAAAAGAAAGGACTGCCAACCCATTACCATTTTATCAATCTTCATTGGCTCTCATGACATTATTATTATTATAACTATTTTTCATAAACCAAGCAAAACACCCAGCTAGAAAAAGTCAGAATTTTTTTCCCAGCTGTCGTATGCCTTTTTTTTTTTTGTTGCAGACACCTGCTAGCTTCAGCAGCATATAAGTACATAATGGCTGCAATACTCTTTGAAATGGGGGTGTCCGAGTCAAAGCACACACATTCACCAGAACCTAATATACGTTGATCACTCTTCTTAGCTCATTGGGGATAAAGGATCACCAATATTCCTTCTCTCATCACCCTGCTTGGGTCTCACAGGGTAAGTGGGCGAGGCTCTTCTGCCATGAGGCCATACAGCTGCAGCTGGTTTACCCCCACCGAATCATCATATGACAAGCGCATACCACCCATCCCAGTTTCAATAGCATATGCCATTGGAAAAAATACACAATGAAATAGAAACAGCCTTACCCAGGATTTTGATAATTGTAATAAGGTTGGTGAATGACACCGCCCAAAGCCTTGCCGCCAGAGGCTATTCCAATCAGGACAGTTACATGGTCGAGTAAGCCTGCAATGAAGTAATTCATCATTAATTTTTTACATTAAATTTGGAAAGTAGTAATGATTTTAATTCTATGTCATGCCAGGCAGATATACTCATAGTGATGTTACACCCAAAATTAGGAAAAGATTCTTTTAACTGCCTCCAAACATCTAATATAGGTATCTTACCAGCTATATCAAATATAGGTTGTCCTAAAAAACCAAGGTATATATGTACATACAATATTTACTGTATTTTTAGTGTAAAATAATCTCTAGACTATCAGAGACTACTGCCTCCATCAACTGGGGGTGTATGAATGACAATATACATATTTAAAATTTGTTAACGTTACTATACACACAACAGCAGGAAAACTTGACACGCTTTCATAATGCATATAAAAAGTTAAAAATTTACAATGGACTCTGCAATATACTATATGATTCCTGATTTGCTAGCTTTTATCTAATCTTTCAAGCAAGTTAACGACCTTATCACTTTAGTTAATAAAAGTAAATGATTCCTATCCTTTCGTTAACAGGGATAGTATGATAATGCTAGCTTTAAGGGCATCCAGCCTTAATTTCCCAGCTCCAGCCAATCTGTGCCCATCCCCATTTGAAAGGAGATTAATAGTGACACACAAAAATCCATGCTTGATTTCTAATCAAACAAAGGTCTTAATTCTGTTTTATATTCTCTGACTTTGTGTTCAACAAACGCCCATAACATGCATGAGAAGTATTCGTTCAATGAGTTTTCCTGGTAGATTTTGTGTCATTATTATTCCCAATTCGAAGGAGGGTGGAACCATACAGGTCAGACCTGGGAAAAGAAGGCTGGATGCCTTTCCTAATGCCCTGAGGTGGACAAGAACACGGGTTTATCATTTCCTGAATCGAGAGCTCTGACCACTGTGCTACTGCAGTCAACTCAGTACAAACCATTAATAAATTAGTGAGTACACCATTAGATGTATGTAGTCAATGTTCAAACAGTACCTTTAGTAGTTAGAGATTTAATAAGTGCAAACATCACCCATCCAAAGTTGAGAGGTCACTAAAGGTGCAGGAATGATCAGAAAGGTTAGTTATGTCCACTAATTTACTGTAATTGGAATTTAAATTTGAAATAGCAAAGAAACCTATTTACTTTCTGATGTGTCACTATTAATCCCCATTATGGGGGTAGACACAGACATACTGGAGCTGTGGAATTAAGTCTGAAAGTCGTTTCTGATGCCCCGTTTTGGGATCAATTGTGGGTCTGTCACTTCCTAAGTCGAGAGATCTAACCATCACGTTTTGTGTGTCACAGGAATTAAAGCTGGATGTTTTTGATAATGCCCAAAAGTGGGTTCAATCATGGGTCTGTCATGTCCCAAACCAAGTGTTCTAACCACTGTGCTACCCTGGTCCCTAAGCACAACATACAGAGAGAAATACCAATATCAATAAAGCAGAAACAGATCAACAAACCTTGCAATGAAGAGCAAATCATATTTGTATTAATCTGATGGACACATGCGCAAGATTAAATCCACACTTAAGTTTAAATGCATTGTGGTTTCTTAAATTAAAAAATAAAGAAGCAGCACTTAATAGACATGCTCAAAAATGTGTATGAGATATAATGTAGCAATATCAATATATAGAGTATAGTATGAAAAAGAGGCTTCGTAAATATGGGTAACCCCCCCAGAACCGCACATAAAGTTAAATAACCCAGTAAGTGGTTAGAAGGCTTGCCTTATAAATAAGAAATAACCATAGAACTGGAGTTTCTTATAATTACAAGACCCAAATAATCTACCTTGCTTAAAGTATGAGTCCTACAAGATTCTATTGAAAAAATATGTCTAAATACATACTACAAACGAAGTATGCCAAACTATAAGAATATGAATATCATATATCTAAATATTCATTTAACTTTATGCTACCAAATAACTTAGTGCTGATAATCATTTCTCAATATAAAAGCTGTTGCTGATATATGTATATTTAAAAACTGAGTGTGTTTCATAAAATTGATAAATAATGTAAAACTTCAACCATTTTGTTTATCAATAACTGAGTGGGTTTAATAAATGGGAACAATGTACAGTTTAAACATTTTTGTATATCAAATAACTGAGTGGGATTAGTAAAAGGGGATAAACAATAAAAAAATTCAACAATTCGTATATAAAAAAGCTAAGTGGGTTGAATAGAAGGGCTAAACAATGTGAAATCTCAACAACTTTGTATATTAAATAACTAAGTAGTGGGTTTAGTAAAAGGGGAAAACAATGTACAATTTAAACATTTTTGTATGTTTCTGCAATGCGAAAGTGCTAAAGTTAAACATAGCCTAACTAACTTGAACAGCTTATCTCTATGGTCTTACACACTCCCTGGTGCCCGCTCTGAAGACATTCGAAAGCTTGCATAGAAGATAAAAGACACATGTCAGTCAATATTATGATATTAAATGACTGTAGAGTAAATCACAGTTTTCTAAACTCATAATCACTTTATTATTATTACTACTGTCTTCAGATAAGCTACCTTCTCTGTTGGGAATCGAACCTGGGAACTCCAGACTAGAACCCCAAATGTTAGTCCACTGTACCACAGAGGGTGTTAAAAGATAGGGAACTGGAACATCTACTAATGTCACACAGATGAAGGGATGCCACTGTGACCATTCATTTCCGGTTCCTTCTCTTTTAGCAACCTCTGTGGCACAGTGGACTAAGCTGAGGGTTCTAGCCTAAAGTTCCCAGGTTCGATTCCTAACAATGAAGGTAGATTATTTGAAGACATTATTATTATTATTATTATCATGCAGTGATACACTGAAAAGTCATTTGCTCAAAAAAATTGTTAGAAGAAAAGGATTATTCCCACCATCAACGAAGAGTTTACATATCAAAATAAAGGTTCATTTTAATTACACTTTACTGCAAAAATGAATCATAAAACACTAGTGCAATCATAAACATGCATACCCCTTATACAATGGCAACAATCCCCCTTGCAAGGGGGGAGGCCAAGTCAAAACAAACATTCACCAACGGCTAATATACCACCCTAGCCCTAATAGGGTCATCCACAGAGCTAGGTCAGTACAGCATTGCTAATTTTCAGAGTCAGGCCACATATTTTTCTTGGTTTATCAAGCGCCTTAGCATACTACCTACTTTATATCTCTTCCATCGGTTGTGATGGAGCATGAAAATAAATTCAGTGCAGGGGGTCTACCTATCCCTTCCTGTTCCACCCTCTGACATAAAGGCAGTTCAAAGGTTGAATTTCTTTCTTTTTTGGCCCTTAAGAATTCATTTCAGTCAGATTAAAATACAAACAGAGCGCATGAGGGTGGACTTTGTGGAATTTTTTCTTGATCACCACTGTACAGCCAAAGAAAAATACCATATAGTAATCCCACCATTGGAATATACCTGTGAACAAATTTCTTGCCATACCAATACGTTATATTAAGCAACAAATAATGAAAATTAATATACCTTGAGTATATTCTGAAGTACCATCCAGAGGATCAACCCACACTACAATCTGAAAATTATTTTCAGTATTATAGGAAAGAAAATACTTGTGTATACTATAAAATTAAAAGCACATTGGTAGTAATATAAAACTCTGCTTTAAGAATGTTTTTTTGCCATTTTATGAGTAACTATTAATCCCCATTCAAATTTGGATGGACAGGGACAGGTCGTAACTGAAGAATTAAGGTTGGATGCCCTTCACAACACCCAGCAGTTGGGTCAAACACGGGTTTGTCACTTCCAAAGTCAAGCACTTTTACCACTGTGCTAATGCGTACTATATTAGCTACATGTGACTGGTTTAACGTAACAGACTCCCTTCTCAGTTACGGGCTAGGACAGAGCCTTCTTGCGAAGGACGTTAGTTTTCATAAGTGTGACTGTTACTCTAATTGAATGCCCTTTCTAACCTCAGACCATGGTGGGCTGCAACTCGACCTGACAAATCAATGTCACAAGTGTTACCGCTTAGCCAAGGCAGTCACTCTTACATGAGTAATATTCTACCCCTAATTAAATAACTTAAAGGCAAGTCACTCTGTAATCACCTCTTCTTCACACAGGGTCGATAAATCTGTAGGGCAATTAATATTAACAACAGGCACTGATGCAGGATCAAATATTCCTGAAGTCGATTTGCTTTCTTCTTCACCCTCCTCTCCTGAAATGCAGACATTACTTACATAAAATAAATATAGCTATGTACTCTTCAAGACATGAAGACAATAATGAGAGGATTAATCCACAGTTTGATAGGTATAAAGGGAACAATAAGTGCTCATAATATTTACCTACCACTGGGCCTCACCAGGAACTTTATTGGTGAACCCAAAAACTTTTTTCTGAGTTTATCAATAGAACTTCTGATAAGGCCTAGATGAAGTTGAAAATTTTAAGCATTTGTTTTTTTTTATGCCTCCAAAGTGTGAATTTATCTTATAGGAGTAAATAACTACAGACCACTGAATAAAATAAAATACAATACAATAAATTATAAGAGTGAAGTGAATTCAATGTATATGTAAAATTTGATCATTTACTTATGAGGATAAAACATAACACAACATAAGAGATATTTACATTAAAAAATATTTTATATAAGAGTTGTCAAACACAAGGGATGCCATACCATCTCACTGTTATCCCCAAGAGGCACTGACAAGGAACAGGAAGAGCCGATTTCGGATTTTGAACTTGACATCTCGGATCTTGTGATGTGATAGATTATGCTTCACAGATTCTCTTTTCTACTAAGGGCTATGACGGTGCCTTCTTATGAAGGACTTTGGTTTTGGTTGGTTGCATCATTACCCTGAGTGAATGCTTTTTCTAACCTCAGACCGTGCCGGGCAGCGAAACCTCTCAGATCTTGTGAAAAGGAGTAACTCCAGGCTGCTCTCAGGTTATTCATATTTACAAGGCAAGTCACCTAACCTAACTTAACTTAAATTAACAATTTACAGGGTATCACTCTACATGGGGCTCTGAGGGCTACTCATCTATACAAGATCCTGAGATGCATTGGGTATTGAACTTGATATCTCCTGCGGGAGTTATCAAATTAAAAGCATATTTTTGGTTCATACAGCATGAGTGCCAAACTATAGAAACTGTAAAAAAAAGGTACATAATCCTTACCTATAATAGTTATTTTTGGAAAACATTTACTAAGGGAACTAATTATGCAGCGTTGCGCAGCTCTGTCGGCTTCGGTCTGCAAGTCGCGAGCATTCTGAAATCAGAAATTAGTCACTAGTTACAAGGAAGTAATTGTAGTTGTTTGACATTTCACGTGTCCCTATCAATCCCCATTTTGAAACTGGATACAGACAGGCTGAAGCTGGGGAATTAAGGATGAATGCCTTTCCTGACATCCAATGGTGGACTCGATCGCAGGTTCGTCATTTCCCGAATCAAGTGCTCTGACCACTGTGCTACTGGGCTGTCGCACCAGCGAACCAAGTTTCAACCTGTATCTTTTTGTGATTTGGGGAAAATATCACATAAATGGTGTAGAAGGAAAGTACAGTTACGATGTGTATCATGTTTTTCTTAACTTTCTTCAAGATAATGCGTATAGATATAATCGTTTACACAACTGCCACATGGGGTTAAGTAAAAGAATAGCTGTAATCACATTAACCGAAAGAAAATGGCAGCAAAGCAAGCAAGCTATAAGGAAGTTAGATTACAAGAAGCAGGAAAAATAATGCAGCAGTGTTATAAATTTGGCTGTTGTTTTTTGTCAAACTAAGTGTCACCATGAATCCCCATTTGTATGGGAGAGGACATAAACAGGTTGCAGCTATGGAATTATGGCTGGATGCCCTTCCGAACTCCCGCGGTGGGTTCCAACAGAGGATTATCACTTTCCAAGTCAAGAGCTCCAGCCACTGCACTACCAGGGTCCCCAGTTTGGTAATAGATGGAAATAAAAATTATAAACGATTTTATTAATTATACAGTGCAGCACTGAAAGCATATAATACTAAAGCTTCAGTCGTATTTTCCACTCAAGGGAAAGATGTATATTACATTCGCATAAATACAGAAAACACTATCTAGGTTATTACAGAAATGCTTAAACAATAAATTGTCAATATAACTTCACTAATCACTAGAAAACATTTACATAGAGCATTAAGCTGAAGCCAGTCCAGAAGTTATACTGAAGAATGTATGGAAAACTATCATTCTCGGTTGAAAAATAAGTAGAAATACTATATACTGTTGGTACCTGAATATTCAAAAACCTGCACAAATAAACAACTATGAACTATCCAAAAGTAAAGAACAGAATATCAGGAATAGCACACTAATATTACTGTATAGAAAAATAATAATTACATGGTACAAATATCCGAGAAATAGATGTTTATTACCTCTTTTTCAACAATGCCCAGCTCTCCTCTTTTCATAACTTCTCTGATTACTCCTCCAGCGTGATTAGCTATTGCTATCGAGGCCGATACTAATCTCGATAAAAGAGGAGTGTTTGGGGCAACTGCCATATTTGGTTATTAACCAGTTAGTGACCAAACTTCACCAATATATGAAGATCAACCTGAAAATGAAGTTTGATTTAACAATATTGTATCAAGTATGACATAAAGATACAGTACACTCGATTTGCTTTTTAAGAGTTGCTATAATACGCGAAACTGGAATAACGCCTCCAAAAAATAATAGTAAAAAAATATGAACTGTGCGAGCTACGGGTGTGAGTGCGAGAAAAATAGAAAAAAATGGTTATTTAGTACTAAGTGAAGGCCTCTGGGGCAGTTTCCCACCATGCTGCCAAGTGCTTCAGTCACTCTTCACCCAGTATTAACCCCAACAACAACCAGTGGTTTGCTCTCCCCCTTCCTCCTCCTCTTCTCCTCCCTTTCCCACCGCTGAAGTCTCCTCCTCCTTCTCCTACCACTAACGTCATCTTTGTTTGCGTTTGCAGATAAGGGTTGGTTCTCAGGATACGTTAATTTATTTCGCTGTACAGTATTTATTTGTAAATCTATATATCTTTTACACTCTACACTATTTGCATGTTAATATAAATAACTACAGGTCTTTCTGCTTTGTTATGTACAGGTATACCTCGGCTTAGGTCGTTTCGAGTTAAGTCGTTCTCGATTATACGTCGGTTTTCAAAAAAATATATGGAAAAATAAAAAAAATAAAAATAAAGTTTATGTCATTATAATGAACTTTACGTCTGTCTGCTACAAATATTGGAATCATAATATCACTAAAAAAACCATTAAAAGCACATGAAATCATGTTACTGTATAGTAAATAAAAACAAAAGCACATAAAATCATGTTATTGTACAATAAATAAGAATAAAAGCATATAAAATCTAATTAAAATACGTACAGTAGTTCCAATATCTACCGTTAGGCGTCGTCACTCATCATTCCCGCGAAACCGCTATTGTTAGCATTGTTAGCATTATTAGCAACTTTACATCTGTCCGCTACAAATATTGGAATCATAATATCACTAGAAAACCATTAAAAGCACATGAAATCATGTTACTGTACAATAAATAAAAACAAAAGCACATAAAATCATGTTATTGTACAATAAATAAGAATAAAAGCACATAAAATCTTATTAAAATACGTACAGTAGTTCCACTATCTAACGTTAGGCGTCTTCACTCGTCATTCCCGCGAAACCGGTATTGTTAGCATTATTAGCATCTTTACATCTGTCCGCTACAAATATTGGAATCATAATATCACTAGAAAACCATTAAAAGCACATGAAATCATGTTACTGTACAATAAATAAAAACAAAAGCACATAAAATCATGTTATTGTACAATAAATAAGAATAAAAGCATATAAAATCTTATTAAAATACGTACAGTAGTTTCAGTATCTACCAATAGACGTCGTCACTCGTCATAATAATAATAGTAATAATAATAATAATAATAATAATGATAATAATAATAATAATAATAATACAGGTAATGATAATAATAATAAGAATAAGAATGATCGGATATTATGAGGAAAATAGAAAAAAAGCATTAAGAACAAACAGCAAAGTTATTTTTAATATAATATTGTCAGGGAAATAGTGTGTGAGGGTGCATCAGCTGATACGGAAATAGCAAAACGTTTGCCGATAGAGGTTCGTTTTCCGGCATCCTACTCCTCTTCTACCTCTTAATGCAATCGGATATTATGAAGAAAATTGAATAAAAGCATTAAGAACAAACAGCCGACATATTTTTAATATAATATCGTCAGGGAAATAACGTGTGAGGGTACATCAGCTGATACGGAAGTAGCAAAACGTTTGCCGATAGAAGTTCATTCTCCCGCATCCTACTCCTCTTTTACAGCTTAATGGGATCGGATATTATGAAGAAAATTGACAAAAAGCATTAAGAACAAACAGCAAACATATTTTTAATACAATATTGTCAGGAAAATAGCATGTGCAGGAGCATCAGCTGATACGGAAGTGTGACAAAACGTATGCATCCTCGTCCTCACTGCCACCATCAGTGTTGCCAGAATACATAAATGAGAGAAGTGATAAATATAAAAAACATACATGTAAACTAGTAAGTCATTTCAAGTATTTTAAAGATGAAGTACATTTTTATTCAAATTACAGTACTACCATCTTGTAATTAATATATATCTTAAAATGTACCATACACTTGAAAATAAAAACATCCGCTTTATCTGGCAACACTGGCCCCCATGCTAAGCCTGTTTCCAACGGCATAATAGAGTTCATTAATTTGTTTACTGTACATAAATTCAAAAATAAAGATACTACCTGCCCAACGTGTGAACAATGTGAAGAGAGCCAAGAACATTTTCTACTATTTTGTGAAGCATATGCACAAATAAGAACAGAATATAGTTTTTTAGCACAACCATATATAGAAAAGAAAATTGAAATAATTGCTAATATATTGTTATTTATATATTGTAGTGAAAAAGACGTCATAGAAAGTAAAAAATTTATAAAAAGAATTTTAGAAAAAGAAATCAAATAATAAAAACCACACAAACAATTTAGCAAAGCAAAACCAAGATTTGGGAGCCATTGCAAAAGGTATATCCCACCCAACTATACTACTACTACAGTAAATCTGTATATCTAGGCTAACCTAAAGACAAGCTAATTCGATTTAAGTCGTTTTTCGACTTAAGTCGTCTCTCCTGGAACCAATTAACTACGTTAGGTGAGGTATACCTGTACTTATAAAATATGTCATACTTATCTTATATCTTTGGCATAGTGTGTTTATGTACGGTTGTGGAATGTATATAAGCCTATTATCATTGTTTCTTATGGTAAATGACTGGTTACATTAAGCAAATTTTACATTACACGTAACTTCTGAGAACCTATCATCGCGTTGTTCCACGAGGTGAGTGTACTTGCAAAAGTGAATACAGAGTGATGGATGTTATTTTAACCGTCTATATGATGACAATGTTGGAAAATAGTGGTAGTGGTAGCACGGTGGCTACATTGCTCAATACAGGTAATGGCAAATTTGCGTTTCAGCCCACCAAAGAGCATAAAAGTGGGCATCCAGCCTTAGTTAATAAGCTCCAACCTGTCTGTGTCTAACTCCACTCGAATGGGGACATATTATGATACAAAATGGTGCAATTACATGTGAGATTGACATTACAATATTAAAAGTTCTATTATTTGGAATTATGTATTTTACATATTCATAGATCATAGATCATTGCAGTTTCCATGGCTAAATGGTAGCGTCCGCGACTCTGTGTCGGCAGGTCGAGGGTTCGTGCCTCGTCACGGACTGAGGTTAGTAAGGGCATACACTCAGGGTAACGATTACACATGCCAAAACAAGTCCTCCGCAAGAAGGCATCCGTCCTAGCCCTTAATAGAAAAGGGAGTTCGAGACGTAAAACCAAATCAATCAATCATATTCATAGATCATTATTTAATAGAAACTCTACTTGACTTATGACCTCAACCCTATCCAGGTGATTTGATATAATTCCCAAATGCTTTTGACTTTTTGCATGCACTCAACTTGTAAGCTTAAATTGCATTTAAGTAAGAACTAGCTACTGTTAAGGGGATGGACACAGAAAGGCTGGAGCTGGGGAATGAAGACTGGATGCTCTTCCTGATGCCCACGGTAGGCTCAAAGACATCTTTATCACTTCCCAAATCCAGGACTCAAACCACTGTGCTACTGCAGTTCCCTCGAAATTGGCCTACTAGTATAGCAAGTGGTAGAAGTTTACAATAAAACTCCCATTGTGTGAGGGAAGAAAAAAAAAAAAATAAATAAATAAATAAAAAAAAAAAAAAAAAAATATATATATATATATATATATATATATATATATATATATATATATATATATATATATATATATATATATATATTATATATATATACAGTAATCCCTCGCTATATCGCGGTTCACCTATCGCGGATTAAAAAAAAAAAAAAAAATATTGTGACACCAGGTTGGGCCAAAAAATGATAAAATAAAACAGCCTTTATCAGGCTGTAAAGAGAAACCAGAGATGGAGAGTGTAATGACCTGTCAGATGTGAAGGGATTATAAACGATGTGTAATGAATATCCAGCTCTCTGCTGGGTTTTAATATACCTCTGCATTACTTCATGATGTCTATTCCAATAATTCTCCTTAGATCTTATTATTATTATTATTATTATTATTATTACTGGCAACAATAATTTTCCTTTGATGATGATTGTGAGATTATTATCATCATTATAATTATTATTATTATTATTATTATTAAGGGCTCATCATTGTTTGTACATCTGTTGGTTTATTTACTTTAATAACTGTGTACAGTGCCCCTCCCTAGTAGGTTGGGACAAGAGAGTGTGGGGCTTGGGTAGAATAGAATATTGGAGAGAGAGAGAGAGAGAGAGAGAGAGA
>JAXCGZ010019180.1:0-86376 GCA_037179515.1 Halocaridina rubra
GTAACTAAGCTATTTAAAATTAGCTATAAGCAAAAATACAAATTGCAAATAATCATAATCTGCGAAAGTCAAGAAGTGGGAATTAATTTTTTTAGTTAGAAAATAACAGTTATATTAAAGGGAATTATTTTAATTGATAAGGCATCTAACAGCCTCTGTTGACATTGAGCGAAACACTCTGTCACATGGTTATGAGCCCGTAAAAATCTATCTCTTTTCCTAATAAATTCTAATTTCATTTCACCTCTTTCTATCATCGTAAATAAAGTGTTTTACGTCAAAAACTCGTCAATAAAGCTATTTCCTATACAAATTGAAAATAATTAAAAGGTAGTTTTGCCCTGTTGGCTTTGCAAATATTTCCTGTTAACTACAATTTAATGAATGCATACTGTATTTATCTTGCTAATTCTTCATATGTTGGGGATAAAGTGTTTTGAGTTATAAGTTGCAAATTCCTCAAAAGGTGGTTTTGCACCCTTTTTTTCATTGCAAACAGTTCTTGATAACCAAAAGTGAATGAATACAGTATTTATCTCGTAGATTCTTCCTTTATCCTAAATAGAGTGTTTTACCATATTAATTGTTAATCAGTAATAAGCATTGCAACTTTTGTGGTTGCCCACAATTTAAGGAATACATACAGTACTGTATTTGTCTTGCTTATTCTTCATTTATTGTGAATATATTGTTTTCCTTTAAAACCAGTAAAGAATTAATGGTTTTGTATGCTATTATGGTAGCATAAATATTTCTGGTTAGCTGTGAATAACCAATATATGTTCATCCAGTAGAATGACATTGGAAACTCATTATATGTGTGCTCATGCTTTCAGTTTCCCATTATAAACAGTGTGTAATTTCTGTTTCTGAAATTGCAGTGTCCTGTATTCTACTCTGCCTGTGTGACAGAGGCAATCGTCAAGTTGAGGCCAAGGTCTTGGCATACGTCCGTGGTGCCGGGAAACGAAATCGTGCTCACCACCTCCGGGATTCGAGGCAGCATTTCATAAAATTTAATTTGAGAAATTTAATTCAATTCTTTTAATGTCATTGCATTTCCAAAATTAAAAGAAAGTTGAATTCTGAGTTTCATTTAACCAACTAATGGTAATAGAGATGGGGTGTTCAAGTACAAATATCTGTCCTGTCTGTTTGTGAGCTCTTAACCGAGCTCGGTACTTTGAGTCTCCTTAGTAAAACAGAATCTTAACAACACTCCACCATCCTAAACCCCAAATCAAAACATTTCAAAACATTTATTTCCATTTTGTACAATGGTTATTCAACATTAATAGTAACTTATAAGTAGACATGTAATTAAACTAATAAATAAGAGGGTTAGACATATAGTTAAATTAAATGTAGCTTTCATAGAAAATAATAATACTGTACTAAAAATGTTAACAATAATGTTAATAATAAAGTAATAAGTATGCCACTAGATACAGGATCGTTATTATCGGCATCATTTCCATATTTGTTTCCTTACAATGAGAATAATTACTTCTTAATGAGCTGCAACTATTTGTCCAAAAGAAAACTATATAGTTTGCCTTTGAAAGCTGTGAAGGAGGATGCATTTTTAAGATGCTCTGGAATATTATTCCAGAGTGTTGGCCCTTTGATAGTGATCATCTTTGAACCTGCTTCTGTGTTTGTTCTGTGAATAAAGAGCTCACTGCTCTGTCTTGTGTTGGTTCCCCTTATATCCCTGACTGTTTTTAAATCAAATAGCCAGCTAGGATAATGATGGTCCAAAATTTTGAATACAAAAACATAAATAGCATAAGCGACCTTATTTTCTGCCCGCAGCCACCCAAGTTTATTGAGAGCTGGTGTGATGTGGTCATATTTTCTTATTACTCCCAGGGCAACTCGAGCTGCAAAATTAATAAGCTTCTGTATTCTGTTTATCTGAGTCTTAGTGGTAGATCCCCAAACAGTTGTGCAGTAATTAATGTGACTTAGGGCTAGAGATTCAACAACAGTTATTCGAGTGGTAGTTTCAAAATTATCTTTTATACGTGATAAGTACATTAATGTTCATGTAACCTTTTTGCATACTTTATCTATGTGGGAATCAAACAACATGTGGTTATCAAAGTGAATTCCTAGGTTTTTGACTGTTTTGCTAGGTGTGATAATATTGTCGCAAAAATTAATTGTTGTGTTTTCTGGAATTTGTGCTATGTGGAACCTTGAACCAATAAATATGCACTGTGTTTTACTTTCGTTAATTAACAGCCCAATTTCTTGGAAATAGGTTTTAATTTTTGACAGAGTGTTTTCTGCTCTTAAAGTTAGCTCTGGGAGGTTATTAATATCACCACTAAGGAGTAGTTGAGTGTCATCTGCATATTGTACGACTAGACAGTCAGAAATGAAAGAAGATAGATCATTTACGTAAATGGAGAAGAGGTTAAGACCAAGTACTGATCCCTGTGGAACACCAAATGATACATCCTTTGGCACAGAGATAATGTTGTTAAGACGTATGGACTGTTTACGATTAGATAAATACTCGCTAAACCAGCTTGGATCAATATTTAAGTTAATACATTTACTTAAAAGAATTTCATGGTTTACACTGTCGAAGGCTTTTGATAAGTCTAACAAAATTAGTATAGATATTTTTTTCATATCTATATTATTATATATACTATTCGTAACTTTAAGCAGTGCAGTTTCCGTCGAGAGTTTTGGTCTGAAACCATGTTGGCTAATCGTTAGTAGTCTATTTGATTCTAAATGTGACATAAGTTGGCATGCAACAATTTTTTCTAATATTTTAGAGAAAATGGGTAGCAGGGAAATGGGACGATAGTTTGTCACATCTTCTCTGTCCCCCTTTTTATGCAGAGGTATTACATGTGATAATTTCCAAGAGTCAGGAAACCTTTTAGTAACAATGGAAGTGTTCATAATAGTTATAATATAGGATGCAATCATGGGTAGAGCATCTTTGATGAACTGAAATGGTATACCATCTGAACCATAAGAGCCAGAGTTTCCTAGGCTCTTTATGGTAAGAATTAGGGTAGCACAATCTATAGGAGTTAGCTTGAAGTACTCTCTTGTGTTTTCATTGGAAGAATTGTCATTTAAGCAATTACTCATATTCACTGAGTTGATGTTTTCTTGAGTTTTTTCATATGTATTTTTGCCAACGTTAGCAAAATAGTTATTAAAGTTATCTGCTTTGTCTTTCAACTCCGTAATATTTTCATAACTTTCCGAGGAACTCTTTTCATTTGGTATCATGCTTCTTATCACTTTCCATGTGGCGCCCGAACAGGGACCCGAACAGACAGACTGATTTTATAAATTTATTTTTATTTTCCTTTTTAACATTGCACATGAAACCCGATTACCATTGGCTCGATTATTGAAATGAATGAATCTTAGGCTGCACACAAAAATTTTCGCGCTAGAGACGTTGCGGATAAGAATTTTTTTTTTTATTTTCAATATTAATTATGGTAACTAATATTTTCTTGTTTCCCATGTGGTAAACAATATTTCAAGAAATCTACATGAGATTATGTGGTAACAGACTTAAGAAATTTTGCATGACGAGAAGACGTGTTATTTAAAATTTCATTTATTTGCGTGATAAGATTGAGTTTTAAAGCATTCGTGTTTTATATATCCGTTAAAGGGTGATACTTGTTAGGAATTGTTTATATTTCCTTGGGATTTAGGAATTGGGAGAAAGCATATTAAATATTTTTGCTTATAATTGTGTTTTATATTCAAGCATTGACTGCTCATAGATGGGAAGAAAAACTTTGGTGTCATTTATCGAGCCTAGGCTAAGCCTTTCATGTGTCTGAGTTGTCACTTGAAAATAAATTTTCTCATTACTAGTAGAAATGTGTAATCTGGCTGCCTAGTAAGCTGTTAGCTTATCGTTGGTGTATTTTGCATAGGATCTGTGCCCTTTTGGTAACACTCCAGAATATTACTTACGACATTTTATTTGTGGGTGTGAAAGAGTGTTTCGCTCAAAGTAACCATAGGCTGTTAGATGCCTTATTAATTAATTTAGTAACTTAACTGTTATTTTCTAACTAAAAAAATTAATTCCCACTTCTTGACTTTTGCAAATTATGATTATTTGCAATTTGTATTTTAGCTTATAGCTAATTTTAAATATACCTTATTTACTCTTCTTGTACGTGTAGAAGTATAGCCCCGATATAAAGGCTGCTCCTATTTTTCGTCTGCTACGAGCCAAAAACATTCTGGAGATTGTTTACCAGTAACCTCACTTTTTATTATTATTCTCGTTTTATTTTATTTGCTTCCACTTGTTGCACCTAAAAATACTGTCTCTCCCTTGCATCTCTGCTATAATTGCCTGCCAGGGACCACCACTAAAATAGTCCTTAAATGATATCAGAGCCAGTTACTGCTCTAGAAATGTATCCTACAAATGAACTCACCAGGAGGGACAATGAGATGCTCTCCGTTGGCGCCCAAACTTCCAAGAGGCAACATCTCGCCTGAGCAGTCTAAGTTTTTTTCAAACCTTATTTACGTGGCATCTTCACAGGAATTCATCTAGCACAACAAGGTGAGGGATAGTATATGGTAAAGCTCGTGGGTCAAGCAAATTGGTTTATTTTCGAGAATTAGTTACATTCGTTACTGGCTAAATCTTACGGATTTTTATTCTCAGATTCCATTCCCATACACACGAAATTTTGTAGATTACCAAACTGGAATCTCACATGCCAAAGTTAATTCCTTAACCTGTAAATTACAGCTGATATACATTGCTAAGAAGTTTCTTTTCATTGAATGTGATAAACGAAAATCTCATCCTCTGAAGACTGGTTATGAGCCCGTAAAAATCTATCTCTTTTCCTAATAAATTCTAATTTCAGTTCACCTCTTTCTATCATCGTAAATAAAGTGTTTTACGTCAAAAACTCGTCAATAAAGCTATTTGCTATACAAATTGCAAATAATTAAAAGGTAGTTTTACCCTGTTGGCTTTGCAAATATTTCCTGTTAACCACAATTTAATGAATGCATACTGTATTTATCTTGCTAATTCTTCATATGTTGGGGATAAAGTGTTTTGAGTTATAAGTTGCAAATACCTCAAAAGGTGGTTTTGCACCCTTTTTTCCATTGCAAACAGTTCTTGATAACCAAAAGTGAATGAATACTGTACTTATCTCGTAGATTCTTCCTTTATCCTAAATAGTGTTTTACCATATTAATTGTTAATCAGTAATAAGCATTGCAACTTTTGTGGTTGCCCACAATTTAAGGAATACATACAGTACTGTATTTGTCTTGCTTATTCTTCATTTATTGTGAATATATTGTTTTCCTTTAAAACCAGTAAAGAATTAATGGTTTTGTAGGGTATTATGGTAGCATAAATATTTCTGGTTAGCTGTGAATAACCAATATATTTTATCCAGTAGAATGACATTGGAAACTCATTATATGTGTGCTCATGCTTTCAGTTTCCCATTATAAACAGTGTGTCATTTCTGTTTCTGAAATTGCAGTGTCCTGTATTCTACTCTGCCTGTGTGACAGAGGTAATCGTCGAGTTGAGGCCAAGGTCTTGGCATACGTCCGTGGTGCCGGGAAACAAAATTGTGCTCACCACCTCTGGGATTCGAGGCAGCATTTCATAAAATTTAATTTGAGAAATTTAATTCAATTCTTTTAATGTCATTGCATTTCCAAAATTAAAAGAAAGTTGAATTCTGAGTTTCATTTAACCGACTAATGGTAATAGAAATGGGGTGTTCAAGTACAAATATCTGTCCTGTCTGTTTGTGAGCTCTTAACCGAGCTCGGTACTTTGAGTCCCCTTAGTAAAACAGAATCGTAACAACACTCTACCATCCTAAACCCCAACAAGATTGGCGCCCGAACAGGGACCCGAACAGACAGACTGATTTTATACATTTATTTTTATTTTCCTTTTTAACATTGCACATGAAACCCGATTACCATTGGCTCGATTATTGAAATGAATGAATCTTAGGCTGCACACGAAAATTTTCGCGCTAGAGACGTTGCGGATAAGAAATTCTTTTTATTTTCAATATTAGTTTTGGTAACTAATATTTTCTTGTTTCCCATGTGGTAAACAATATTTCAGGAAATCTACATGAGATTATGTGGTAACAGACTTTAGAAATTTTGCATGACGAGAAGACGTGTTATTTAAAATTTCATTTATTTGCGTGATAAGATTGAGTTTTAAAGCATTCGTGTTTTATATATCCGTTAAAGGGTGATACTTGTTAGGAATTGTTTATATTTCCTTGGGATTTAGGAATTGGGAGAAAGCATATTAAGTATTTTTGCTTATAATTGTGTTTTATATTCAAGCATTGACTGCTCATAGATTGGAAGAAAAATTTTGGTGTCATTTATCGAGCCTAGGCAAAGCCTTTCATGTGTCTGAGTTGTCACTTGAAAATAAATTTTCTCATTACTAGAAGAAATGTGTAATCTGGCTGCCTAGTAAGCTGTTAGCTTATCGTTGGTGTATTTTGCATAGGATCTGTACCCTTTTGGCAACACTCCAGAATTTTACTTATGACATTTTATTTGTGGGTACTGCCATATACGCGCTCATACGTAGGCACGACCGCTATACTGTACTTGTTCGTATTACTTACGACATTTTATTTGTGGGTACTGCCATATATGCGCTCATACGCAGGCACGACCACTATACTGTACTTGTTTGTACTCTCAGGCACTGGGTGCTAGTCGGTAAAATTCGTTGTTGCTCATTCCTTTCATTTGCACCATAACCGCAGGTACTGCCATATATTGCTGTTAAGCAGGCACGACTGCCATCCTGTATTACCAGTGTTTCATGCACTGTTTTGCAACATTTTGTTGCTGTTGCACTTGACTGTGTTGCTCATTCCTTTCATTTGCACGATTACCGCAGGTACTGCCACATATTGCTGTTAAGCAGGCACGACTGCCATTCTGTATTACCAGTGTTTCATGCACTGTTTTGCAACATATTGTTGCTGTTGCACTTGATTGTGTTGCTCATTCCTTTCATTTGCACGATTACCGCAGGTACTGCCACATATTGCTGTTAAGCAGGCACGACTGCCATTCTGTATTACCAGTGTTTCATGCACTGTTTTGCAACATTTTGCTGCTGTTGCACTTGATTGTATTTTGAGTCACTTTTATGGTGAGATTTTGAGATCACTTTTTCGTTTAAGTTTGAACTGTGGTGTTGAATTAGTTTTTTCTCTCCTTGGTGTTGTGTGGTTCTTTCATTTTTTTTTCTACTACTGTATTGTAGAGATTTGTTTTTTTGTGTGGTTGTTTTGGCACTTCGTTATTGACTGTTTAGGAAACCACCATGGCAACCAGGCAGGCACAGGAAACAAACATGGAAACCATCGAAACATTCGATGAGGAGCGTTACCTGGCCATAATGATTGCTAGGGGTGAGAGATACGGTCTTTCCCCAGGGCAGAAGCTCCTTGAATGGGCTCATGAGAAGATGGTTGAACGCCGAGATAAGCTGGAGAAGAGAGCAAGTGATGAGGCACAAGCACAACGTGATCATGAGCTTGCGCTTGCTCGGCTTCAAGCGGGATTCCCAGACAGTGGTCTTTCAACTGGAAATGGAAACCAGCCTCGTGAGAGGCCCTCCCCAATACCGAAATACGAAGACGACGGCAGGCAACCGCTTGATACTTACATCCTCTCTTTCGAAAGTCTTGCGGCAGTTAACGAAGGCACAGAATTTGAGAAGAGTCGTTGGCTGCTAACCTCCATGCCACCCCGTCTGCTTGCCCTGGTCAGTGAACTCGACCAAATGCAACTGAGGGACTATGAGAAAGTTAAAAGCACACTCCTGGCCTCACAGAACCTTTCACCAGCTGAGTGTCATGCTAGGTATCTTTCTGCTTTCCCATTGAAGGAGGAGAACTGTAGTACCTTTGGCAAACGCAAGGCTCACCTCTTTAATGATTGGTTACGAGTTGTAAAGTGTCCTCGTGAGAAGTTGTATGCGTTCTTGATGTTTAATGCAATTGCCAATGAACTTCCTCCAGATGTTGTTGCATATGTAAGGACTCAGCTTAAGGATGAGATCGACTACGAGAAAAGTCTAGCTGCTGTGGACGAGTACCTCCAGCACAACCAGCCTGGAGTACGTCTCTGTGATGTTATGAGAGCAAGAAGGGCCAATTCCAAGGTTCGTCCTCAGAGTTGTATCTCCCCCGCAGCAAGCCATGATTCTCACCGGAAAGGAGATCATAGGAACGGGAAGCACAAGGGCCCCTCACAGAACTCACATCGTCCAGCACATCCTCCTTACACTCCAAAGCCTTATTACGGCAATGCACCCACACTCAAGAAGGATAACTCAGTAAGACCTAAGCCTCAGCAGTTCAGAGGCAAAGGCCATTACTCTGCTCCTCCTTCCCAGGGTTTTCAGCAAAACTCTAAGAGCCACCACGCCCCCTCACACAGCGGCTGCCCACAAAGCCGTCCGGCCACGCACATGGCCCATGCTGTAGAAATAAGGCCAGAAAGGGCCACTGGGGATAACGCCGAGGAACCTACGTACAAACTTGCCAATGTGGAACTCACCGAATGGGGTAATCCGCAGGTGATCCCAAAATGTCTAGGAACTATAAATGGTGTGGAAGTTGAGATAGCCCTCGACACAGGGGCCAATGGCATATTTGTTGACGAGAGATTTGTCAGGGATGAAGATTATACCGGCGAAGTCGTTCGTGTGCGGGTTGCTGAAGGAACACCCCAAATACGACGCTGCTGTGTCATTAACCTGGATTGCAAATACTACAAGGGAAAAGCCCCAGCTGTGGCAATGATTGGGTTTATGTACCCTGTCTTGATGGGTCGTGCACTGAACCTAGTTCCTACTTTCCAGGCCGACCTCTACCATAAGGACATTTCTCGTTATAACTTCCCTCGGGGGAAGTCACATGAAGCCATTTCAGCAGCAACTCCTGGCCTCGATGCCAAGAATATGGACGATTCTCCGACTGACTCCGTTGAGTCTGCTGCAGTCAGTACACGTAATGTGGAACGCGGAGAGTTTCCCCCTCCTTTACCAGATGATGCACCTCTAGAGGCATTGAAGTCCCGTCCAGACTTTGCCAAATTGCAGCAAGATTGCCCCAGCCTCAAACGCTGGATGCAGCAGGCCACCGAGGGAAGGACCTTCACAGTGAGAGGAGGAGGCAAGATCACTTACGCCCTTGAAGATGGAGTACTTCGTAGGCATGTGACTAAAGATGGCCACACCTTTAAACAGTTGGTGGTGCCCGCTTTGTTGCGCCGCCAGGCTATGTATGTGGCACACCATTTACCTCTGAGTGGACACAAAGGCAAAGCAAAAACTCGCCATGTCCTTCAGAAGGCTTTTGCATGGCCAAACATGTACACCGAGGTAGACAGATATGTAGGTCCTGCCCTGTCTGTCAATCCACCTCAACGGCACCGGTACTGAAAGTTCCCCTGGGGATAACTAAGCTCTCAATGGAGCCATTTTCCAAGGTCGCTATGGACATGCTAGGTCCTATTAATCCAGCTTCGTCCACGGGGAAACAATTCCTCCTGGTATATGTTGACCTGGCAACAAGGTACCCAGATGCAGTGCCACTGTCTTCCATCACAACTGGAGCAGTTGCTCAAGCCCTATTTGAAATGTGCTCCAGGGTTGGCTTTCCTGAGCAGGTCACTTCTGACAATGGAAGTCAGTTTACAAGTAGGCACTTTGAGGCTTTCTGTAACCTTTTAGAAATCAAGCACATTCGTACGAGTGTCTATCATGCCCAATCAAATGGAGCATGCGAACGCTATAACGGGACATTGAAGCGATGTTTGCGCAAGCTAGTGATAGATATGCCTAGGCAGTGGGACAAGTATGTCCCTGCTGCACTTTTCTCCTTCAGAGACACTCCCCACGACACTACTGGATACTCGCCTTTCGAGCTGATTTATGGTCATAAGGTCAGAGGCCCAGTAGAATTCTTGGCAGAATGTTGGGATTCACCTACCATCGAAGATGACGATAGGGACGTTCATGAGTATATTTTGAAGTTTTCGTCTCACCTCAAAAAGGCTTGAAAAACTGCACAATTAGCCATTAAGGGTCACCAGCAGACTGCCAAGCTCCTCTTTGACAAGCGTGCGCGGCGTCGTGCCCTGACACCCGGAGATCGAGCTCTGTTACTTCTTCCAACAGATACCTGCAAGCTAATGCTACGCTGGAAAAGACTGTACACTGTGGTACACCGGATGACCCCTGACAATTATGTGCTAAATGTTGATGGCAATAACCGGAAATACCACATTAACCAGCTGAAGCTTTATTGTGAGGACCCAGAGGCCCACAGGGATCCTGCGCTGGCGCTCCCAGCAACCCCTATAGATGCCTCAAGCATCAACAGAACCTCCGAGGCTGCAGCAACACAGGTGCTCCATTATAGCCACCCCTTACTTCCTATATTGGAATACTCCACCCTTGCAGTGGAGACAGACTTACGGGAGTGGAGTTTTTCTGAAGAAGCCCCTCTGGCCACAGCCACCGCCCTTGCAATTGAAGACATAAGCTTAGCTTTTGATGATGGTAAGGATCCTGCCATTCCCACACACCGAAAAGAAAGTGTGAGTAATTGTATTATTAACTCCAGACTGCAACCGAGTCAACGAGAACAGCTGAACAAGCTATTAGAGGACTATGGGAAGGTCTTCAACGACCTCCCAGGCATTACCACTACCCTTGAGCATCATGTCAGATTGACTGACCCAGAGCCATTTCGGCATTCCTATGGTCTTCCCCACCAGCTGTCCTTACGGCTGAAGGAAGATCTTGACACTTGGGTCCGCCTCGGAATAGTTGAAAAGAGCATTTCGCCTTGGTGTTCGCCGTTACTGGCAGTGCTTAAGCGAGATGGCAGTCACAGGTTCTGCCTTGACTGTCGTAAGCTTAACTCCCGTACCATCTTTGATGGAGAGCCCATTGCTGACGCCGAGCATATTTTCTCGTTGCTTTCCCAAGCCCGTTACCTGTCCAAGTTGGATTTGGCCAGTGGATTTTGGTAAGTCCCGTTGAGCGAGACTACCAAGCCTCTTACAGCTTTTTCCACAAGATATGGTCTATACCAGTTCAGGGTCATGCCTTTTGGTATGGTAAATGCCCCTGGCTGCTTCAGCAGACTCATGAGGATAGTACTACAGGATCTCGACAATGTTTCATGCTTTATAGACGACATTCTGGTGCATTCTCAGGATTGGTCATCGCACCTCGAGACTCTCCGCAGAGTTCTCACTCGTCTGAACCAGCATGGACTTCATTTAAAGCCTTCCAAATTTGAGATTGGTTTCACACAATTGCATTATCTCGGTCACGTGGTTGGAGAAGGAGTTATGTCCCCTTTACATGACAGGGTACAAGCTATTAAGGATATGGAGAAACCTGCTACTGTCACTCAACTAAGATCATTCCTGGGTAGTGTCGGCTACTACCAATGGTTCATTCCATACTTTAATACTATCGCTGCCCCTTTGCAGCAAATGACCTCCTCGAAGCAAAGTAAATCCTCCCCTGCCCAATGGACAGATGAAGAGGAGAGAGCATTTTTCAAGCTCCGAGAAGCATTGGCGGGTGAGCCAGTATTACAACTGGTAAACCCTGACTTTCCATTTATCTTGCAGACCGACTCCTCAGACGAAGGCCTGGGTGCCGTGCTCTTGCAAGCCCGATCAGACAACTCAGCAGAAGTAGCTCCAGTGCGATATGCAAGCCGCAGGCTTCGCCCTGCAGAGCGAAATTACTCCACCGTGGAGAAGGAAGCTCTAGCTGCATATTGGGCCATAAAGAAATTTGAAGTCCATCTGTATGGCCAACATTTTACACTGAGAACCGACCACTGACCTCTCCTATATTTACAGACTGCAGACAAGCTAAATCCTCGTCTGAAATGGTGGGCACTTTACCTGAATCTTTTCAAATTCACTGCCCAACATGTTCATGGCAAGGACAATGACCTTGCTGATCTACTAAGTCGACGGTCGTTACCCTCAAATGAGGAAGCTGGTGCTGTTAGCCTAAATTTGACTAGTTGGTAAAGATTACTTCTCTAATGTGTTGTTTATTTTTTATGTTTATCTGTTATGTCTTTAATACTGTACTGTACTTGTTTATTTTAGCGTACAAACGTTATTCCTAACGGAAGACGAAAAAGATGAAGAATAATTTTTAGATCGTAGTTTTATATTTCCCTTTGTGGGACTCTGAAAGCCAGAACATGGCGGAAACGTTTTAGTTTAGTGTTGAATAGCTGAAACTTTTAAATCCAGTCGCCAATGTTAATGACGACGTGGTTCAAATTTTTAATTTGCGTGTACTGTATTTTATTTTTGCATATTATATTATTGCCTTCTTGCATGTGAAGCATTCATAAACTTAAATATTGATATTCACTGATATCTAATTGTGATTTAATTTTCTTGAAATTTGAATTTGATCACATTTTTTTTATGTTTTGCATGTCATTTAATGTTTTGTTTACAAGACTTGTTCACTTTTCCTAATAGAATGATATGTTCCAGTGGTGGATCCCATTCTTATTGTTCATTTGTTCTTTTCCATGAGAAGGATATCTCATCCCTCATAATAACACTGAAGTCACCGTAACTTCCTCTGTTCTTTTTTTGCCTTCTTTAGTAGAATTTTGCTAAACCAATATTCTCTAGAAAGAGCCTTTGTGACAGAGTGTTTCGCTCAAAGTAACCATAGGCTGTTAGATGCCTTATTAATTAATTTAGTAACTTAACTGTTATTTTCTAACAAAAAAAATTAATTCCCACTTCTTGACTTTTGCAAATTATGATTATTTGCAATTTGTATTTTAGCTTATAGCTAATTTTAAATATACCTTATTTACTCTTCTTGTACGTGTAGAAGTATAGCCCCGATATAAAGGCTGCTCCTATTTTTCGTCTGCTACGAGCCAAAAACATTCTGGAGATTGTTTACCAGTAACCTAACTTTTTATTATTATTCTCGTTTTATTTTATTTGCTTCCACTTGTTGCACCTAAAAATACTGTCTCTCCCTTGCATCTCTGCTATAATTGCCTGCCAGGGACCACCACTAAAATAGTCCTTAAATGATATCAGAGCCAGTTACTGCTCTAGAAATGTATCCTACAGATGAACTCACCAGGAGGGACAATGAGACGCTCTCCTTTGGCGCCCAAAGATCCAAGAGGCAACATCTCGCCTGAGCAGTCTAAGTTTATTTCAAACCTTATTTACGTGGCATCTTCACAGGAATTCATCTAGCACAACAAGGTGAGGGATAGTGTATGGTAAAGCTCGTGGGTCAAGCAAATTGGTTTATTTTCGAGAATTAGTTACATTCGTTACTGGCTAAATCTTATGGATTTTATTCTCAGATTCCATTCCCATACACACGAGATTTTGTAGATTACCAAACTGGAATCTCACATGCCAAAGTTAATTCCTTAACCTGTAAATTACAGCTGATTTACATTGCTAAGAAGTTTCTTTTCATTGAATGTGATAAACGAAAATCTCATCCTATGAAGACTGGTTATGAGCCCGTAAAAATCTATCTCTTTTCCTAATAAATTCTAATTTCATTTCACCTCTTTCTATCATCGTAAATAAAGTGTTTTACGTCAAAAACTCGTCAATAAAGCTATCTGTTATACAAATTGCAAATAATTAAAAGGTAGTTTTGCCCTGTTGGCTTTGCAAATATTTCCTGTTAACCACAATTTAATGAATGCATACTGTATTTATCTTGCTAATTCTTCATATGTTGGGGATAAAGTGTTTTGAGTTATAAGTTGCAAATACCTCAAAAGGTGGTTTTGCACCCTTTTTTTCATTGCAAACAGTTCTTGATAACCAAAAGTGAATGAATACTGTATTTATCTCGTAGATTCTTCCTTTATCCTAAATAGAGTGTTTTATCATATTAATTGTTAATCAGTAATAAGCATTGCAACTTTTGTGGTTGCCCACAATTTAAGGAATACATACAGTACTGTATTTGTCTTGCTTATTCTTCATTTATTGTGAATATATTGTTTTCCTTTAAAACCAGTAAAGAGTTAATGGTTTTGTATGCTATTACGGTAGCATAAATATTTCTGGTTAGCTGTGAATAACCAATATATATTCATCCAGTAGAATGACATTGGAAACTCATTATATGTGTGCTCATGCTTTCAGTTTCCCATTATAAACAGTGTGTCATTTCTGTTTCTGAAATTGCAGTGTCCTGTATTCTACTCTGCCTGTGTGACAGAGGTAATCGTCGAGTTGAGGCCAAAGTCTTGGCATACGTCCATGGTGCTGGGAAACGAAATCGTGCTCACCACCTCCGGGATTCGAGGCAGCATTTCATAAAATTTAATTTGAGAAATTTAATTCAATTCTTTTAATGTCATTGCATTTCCAAAATTAAAAGAAAGTTGAATTCTGAGTTTCATTTAACCGACTAATGGTAATAGAAATGGGGTGTTCAAGTACAAATATCTGTCCTGTCTGTAGGTGAGCTCTTAACCGAGCTCGGTACTTTGAGTCCCCTTAGTAAAACAGAATCTTAACAACACTCTACCATCCTAAACCCCAACAGTGGGTACTGCCATATACGCGCTCATACGCAGGCACGACCGCTATACTGTGCTTGTTCGTATTACTTACGACATTTTATTTGTGGGCACTGCCATATACGCGCTCATACGCAGGCACGACCACTATACTGTACTTGTTCGTATTACTTACAACATTTTATTTGTGGGTACTTCCATATATGCGCTCATACGCAGGCACGACCGCTATACTGTACTTGTTTGCACTCTCAGGCACTGGGTGCTAGTCGGTAAAATTCGTTGTTGCTCATTCCTTTCATTTGCACCATAACTGCAGGTACTGCCTCGTATTGCTGTTAAGCAGGCACGACTGCCATTCTGTATTACCAGTGTTTCATGCACTGTTTTGCAACATTTTGTTGCTGTTGCACATGATTGTGTTGCTCATTCCTTTCATTTGCACAATAATCGTAGGTACTGCCACATATTGCTGTTAAGCAGGCACGACTGCCATTCTGTATTACCAGTGTTTCATGCACTGTTTTGCAACATTTTGTTGCTGTTGCACTTGTGTTGCTCATTCCTTTCATTTGCACCATAACTGCAGGTACTGCCACGTATTGCTGTTAAGCAGGCACGACTGCCATTCTGTATTACCAGTGTTTCATGCACTGTTTTGCAACATTTTGTTGCTGTTGCACTTGATTGTGTTGCTCATTCCTTTCATTTGCACAATAACCGCAGGTACTGCCACGTATTGCTGTTAAGCAGGCACGACTGCCATTCTGTATTACCAGTGTTTCATGCACTGTTTTGCAACAATTTGTTGCTGTTGCACTTGACTGTGTTGCTCATTCCTTTCATTTGCACGATTACCGCAGGTACTGCCACATATTGCTGTTAAGCAGGCACGACTGCCATTCTGTATTACCAGTGTTTCATGCACTGTTTTGCAACATTTTGTTGCTGTTGCACTTGATTGTGTTACTCATTCCTTTCATTTGCACCATAACAGCAGGTACTGCTACATATTGCTGTTAAGCAGGCACGACTGCCATTCTGTATTACCAGTGTTTCATGCACTGTTTTGCAACATTTTGCTGCTGTTGCACTTGATTGTATTTTGAGTCACTTTTATGGTGAGATTTTGAGATCACTTTTACGTTTAAGTTTGAACTGTGGTGTTGAATTATTTTTTTTTCTCTCATTGGTGTTGTGTGGTTCTTTCATTTTTTTTCTACTACTGTATTGTAGAGATTTGTTTTTTTTGTGTGGTTGTTTTGGCACTTCGTTATTGACTGTTTAGGAAACAAACATGGAAACCATCAAAACATTTGATGAGGAGCGTTACCTGGACATAATGATTGCTAGGGGTGAGAGATACGGTTTTTCCCCAAGACAGAAGCTCTTCGAATGGGCTCATGAGAAGATGGTTGAGCGCCGAGATAAGTTGGAGAAGAGAGCAAGTGATGAGGCACAAGCACAACGTGAGGAGGCACAAGCACAACGTAAACATGAGCTTGCACTTGCTCGGCTTCGAGCGGGAATCCCACACAGTAGTCCTTTATCCGGAAATAGAGATTACAGGAATGGGAAGCACAAGAGCCCCTCGCAGTACTTCAATCATCCAGCTCATCCTCCTCACACTCCTAAGCCTTATGACGGCCATGCACCCACACTCAAGAAGGATGACCCGGTAAGACCTAAGCCTCAGCAGTTCAGAGGCAAAGGCCATTACTCTGCTCCACCTTCCCAGGGTTTTCAGCCAAACTCTAAGAGCCACCACGCTCCCTCACACAGCGGCGGCCCACATAGCCGTCTGGCCACTCACTCAGCCTATGTTGTGGAAACAGGGCCAGAAAGGGCCAATGAGGATAATGCCGAGGAACCACCACACAAACTTGCCAATGTGGAATTCATTGAACATGATGATCTGGAAATGATCCCAAAATGCCTAGAAACCATAAATGGTGTGGAAGCTGAGATAGCCCTTGACACAGGGGCCAATGGCATACTTGTTGACGAGAGATTCGTCAGGGATGAAGATTTTACCAGCAAAATCGTTCATGTGCGGGTTGCTGAAGGAACACCCCAAATACGACGCTGCTGTGTCATTAACCTGGATTGTAAATACTACAAGGGAAAAGCCCCAGCTGTGGCAATGATTGGGCTTATGTACCCTGTCTTGATGGGTCGTGCACTGAACCTAGTTCCTACTTTCCAGGCCGACCTCTACCATAAGGACATTTCTCGTTATAACTTCCCTCGGGGGAAGTCACATGAAGCCATTTCAGCAGCAACTCCTGGCCTCGATGCCAAGAATATAGACGATTCTCCGACTGACTCCGTTGAGTCTGCTGCAGTCAGTACACGTAATGTGGAACGCGGAGAGTTTCCCCCTCCTTTACCAGATGATGCACCTCTAGAGCCATTGAAGTCCCGTCCAGACTTTGCCAAATTGCAGCAAGACTGCCCCAGCCTCAAACGCTGGATGCAGCAGGCCACCGAGAGAAGGACCTTCACGGTGAGAGGAGGAGGCCAGATCACTTACGCCCTTGAAGATGGAGTACTTCGTAGGCATGTGACTATAGATGGCCACACCTTTAAACAGTTGGTGGAGCCCGCTTCGTTGCGCCGCCAGGCTATGTATGTGGCACACCATTTACCTCTGAGTGGACACAGAGGCAAAGCAAAATCTCGGCACGTCCTTCAGAAGACTTTTGCATGGCCAAACTTGTACGCCGAGGTAGACAGATATGTAGGGTCCTGCCCTATCTGTCAATCCACCTCAACGGCACCGGTAGCAAAAGTTCCCCTGGGGATAACTAAGCTCTCAATGGAGCCATTTTCCAAGGTCGCTATTGACATATTAGGTCCTATTAATCCAGCTTCGTCCACGGGGAAACACTTCCTCCTGGTATATGTTGACTTGGCAACAAGGTACCCAGATGCAGTGCCACTGTCTTCTATCACAACTGAAGCAGTCGCTCATGCCCTATTTGAAATCTGCTCCAGGGTTGGCTTTCCTGAGCAGGTCACTTCTGACAATGGAAGTCAGTTTACAAGTAGGCACTTTGAGGCTTTCTGTAGCCTTTTAGAAATGAAGCATATTCGTACGAGTGTCTATCATGCCCAATCAAATGGAGCATGCGAACGCTATAACGGGACATTGAAGCGATGTTTGCGCAAGCTAGTGATAGATATGCCTAGGCAGTGGGACAAATACGTCCCTGCTGCACTTTTCTCCTTCAGAGACACGCCCCACGACACCACTGGATACTCGCCTTTCGAGCTGATTGGTCATAAGGTCAGAGGCCCAGTAGAATTCTTGGCAGAATGTTGGAATTCACCTACCATCGAAGATGACGATAGGGACGTCCATGAGTATATTTTGAAGTTTTCGTCTCACCTCAAAAAGGCTTGGAAAACTGCACAATTAGCCATTAAGGGTCACCAGCAGACTGCCAAGCTCCTCTTTGACAAGCGTGCGCGGCGTCGTGCCCTGACACCCGGAGATCGAGCTCTGTTACTTCTTCCAACAGATACCTGCAAGCTAATGCTACGCCGGAAAGGACCGTACACTGTGGTACACCGGATGACCCCTGACAATTATGTGCTAAATGTTGATGGCAATAACCAGAAATACCACATTAACCAGCTGAAGCTTTATTGTGAGGACCCGGAGGCCCACAGGGATCCTGCGCTGGCGCTCCCAGCAACCCCTATAGATGCCCCCAGCATCAACAGAACCTCCGAGGCTGCAGCAACACAGGTGCTCCATTATAGCCACCCCTTACTTCCTATATTGGAATACTCCACCCTTGCAGTGGAGACAGACTTACGGGAGTGGAGTTTTTTGGAAGAAGCCCCTCTGGCCACAGCCACCGCCCTTGCAATTGAAGACATAAGCTTAGCTTTTGATGATGGTAAGGATCCTGCCATTCCCACACACTGAAAAGAAAGTGTGAGTAATTGCATTATTAATTCCAGACTGCAACCGAGTCAACGGGAACAGCTGAACAAGCTATTAGAGGACTATGGGAACGTCTTCAATGACCTCCCAGGCATTACCACTACCCTTGAGCATCATGTCAGATTGACTGACCCAGAGCCATTTCGGCATTCCTATGGTCTTCTCCACCAGCTGTCCTTACGGCTGAAGGAAGATCTTGACACTTGGGTCCGCCTCGGAATAGTTGGAAAGAGCATTTCGCCTTGGTGTTCGCCGTTACTGGCAGTGCGTAAGCGAGATGGTAGTCACAGGTTCTGCCTTGACTGTCGTAAGCTTAACTCCCGTACCATCTTTGATGGAGAGCCCATTGCTGACGCCGAGTATATTTTCTCATTGCTTTCCCAAGCCCGTTACCTGTCCAAGTTGGATTTGGCCAGTGGATTTTGGCAAGTCTCGTTGAGCGAGACTACCAAGCCTCTTACAGCTGTTTCCACAAGATATGGTCTATACCAGTTCAGGGTCATGCCTTTTGGTATGGTAAATGCCCCTGGCTGCTTCAGCAGACTCATGAGGATAGTACTACAGGATCTCGACAATGTTTCATGCTTTATAGACGACATTCTGGTGCATTCTCAGGATTGGTCATCGCACCTCGAGACTCTCCGCAGAGTTCTCACTCGTCTGAACCAACATGGACTTCATTTAAAGCCTTGCAAATGTGAGATTGGTTTCACACAATTGCAGTATCTCGGCCTCATGGTTGGAGAAGGAGTTATGTCCCCTTTACATGACAGGGTACAAGCTATTAAGGATATGGAGAAACCTGCTACTGTCACTCAACTGAGATCATTCCTGGGTAGTGTCGGCTACTACCAACGGTTCATTCCATACTTTAATACTATCGCTGCCCCTTTGCAGCAAATGACCTCCTCGAAGCAAAGTAAATCCTCCCCTGTCCAATGGACAGATGAAGCAGAGAGAGCATTTTTCAAGCTCCGAGAAGCATTGGCGGGTGAGCCAGTATTACAACTGGTAAACCCTGATTTTCCATTTATCTTGCAGACCGACGCCTCAGACGAAGGCCTGGGTGCCGTGCTCTTGCAAACCCGATCAGACAACTCAGCAGAAGTAGCTCCAGTGCGATATGCAAGCCGCAGGCTTCGCCCTGCAGAGCGAAATTACTCCACCGTGGAGAAGGAAGCTCTAGCTGCATATTGGGCCATAAAGAAATTTGAAGTCCATCTGTATGGCCAACATTTTACACTGAGAACCGACCACCAACCTCTCCTATATTTACAGACTGCAGACAAGCTAAATCTTCGCCTGAAAAGGTGGGCACTTTACCTGAATCTTTTCAAATTCACTGCCCAACATGTTCATGGCAAGGACAATGACCTTGCTGATCTACTAAGTCGACGGTCGTTACCCTCAAATGAGGAAGCTGGTGTTGTTAGCCTAAATTTGACTAGTCAGTCAAGATTACTTCTCTGATGTGTTGTTTATTTTTTATGTTTATCTTTTATGTCTTTAATACTGTACTGTACTTGTTTATTTTAGCGTACAAACGTTATTCCTAATGGAAGACGAAAAAGATGAAGAATAATTTTTTGATCGTAGTTTTATATTTCCCTTTGTGGGACTCTGAGAGCCAGAACATGGCGGAAACATTTTAGTTTAGTGTTGAATAGCTGAAACTTTTAAATCCAGTCGCCAATGTTAATGACGACGTGGTTCAAATTTTTAATTTGCATATACTGTATTTTTTTTGTATATTATATTATTGCCTGCTTGCATGTGAAGCATTCATAAACTTAAATATTGATATTCACTGATATCTAATTGTGATTTAATTTTCTTGAAATTTGAATTTGATCACATTTCTTTATGTTTTGCATGTCATTTAATGTTTTGTTTACAAGACTTGTTTACTTTTCCTAATAGTATGATATGTTCCAGTGGTTGATCCCATTCTTAATGTTCATTTGTTCTTTCCATGAGAAGGATATCTCATCCCTCATAATAACACTGAATTCACCGTAACTTCCTCTGTTCTTTTTTAGCCTTCTGTTATAGAATTTTGCTAAATCAATATTCTCTAGAAAGGCCTTTGTGACAGAGTGTTTCGCTCAAAGTAACCAAAGGCTGTTAGATGCTTTATTAATTAATTTAGTAACTTAACTGTTATTTTCTAACTAAAAAAATTAATTCCCACTTCTTGACTTTTGCAGATTATGATTATTTGCAATTTGTATTTTAGCTTATAGCTAATTTTAAATATACCTTATTTACTCTTCTTGTACGTGTAGAAGTATAGCCCCGATATAAAGGCTGCTTCTATTTTTCGTCTGCTACGAGCCAAAAACATTCTGGAGATTGTTTACCAGTAACCTAATTTTTCATTATTATTCTCGTTTTATTTTATTTGCTTCCACTTGTTGCACCTAAAAATACTGTCTCTCCCTTGCATCTCTGCTATAATTGCCTGCCAGGGACCACCACTAAAATAGTCCTTAAAATATATCAGCGCCAGTTACTGCTCTAGAAAATATATCCTACAGATGAACTCACCAGGAGGGACAATGAGACGCTCTCCTTTGGCGCCCAAAGATCCAAGAGGCAACATCTCGCCTGAGCAGTCTAAGTTTATTTCAAACCTTATTTACGTGGCATCTTCACAGGAATTCATCTAGCACAACAAGGTGAGGGATAGTGTATGGTGAAGCTCGTGGGTCAAGCAAATTGGTTTATTTTCGAGAATTAGTAACATTCGTTACTGGCTAAATCTTATGGATTTTATTCTCAGATTCCATTCCCATACACACGAGATTTTGTAGATTACCAAACTGGAATCTCACATGCCAAAGTTAATTCCTTAACCTGTAAATTACAGCTGATTTACATTGCTAAGAAGTTTCTTTTCATTGAATGTGATAAACGAAAATCTCATCCTCTGAAGACTGGTTATGAGCCCGTAAAAATCTATCTCTTTTCCTAATAAATTCTAATTTCATTTCACCTCTTTCTATCATCGTAAATAAAGTGTTTTACGTCAAAAACTCGTCAATAAAGCTATTTGCTATACAAATTGCAAATAATTAAAAGGTAGTTTTGCCCTGTTGGCTTTGCAAATATTTCCTGTTAACCACAATTTAATGAATGCATACTGTATTTATCTTGCTAATTCTTCATATGTTGGGGATAAAGTGTTTTGAGTTATAAGTTGCAAATACCTCAAAAGGTGGTTTTGCACCCTTTTTTTCATTGCAAACAGTTCTTGATAACCAAAAGTGAATGAATACTGTATTTATCTCGTAGATTCTTCCTTTATCCTAAATAGAGTGTTTTACCATATTAATTGTTAATCAGTAATAAGCATTGCAACTTTTGTGGTTGCCCACAATTTAAGGAATACATACAGTACTGTATTTGTCTTGCTTATTCTTCATTTATTGTGAATATATTGTTTTCCTTTAAAACCAGTAAAGAATTAATGGTTTTGTATGCTATTATGGTAGCATAAATATTTCTGGTTAGCTGTGAATAACCAATATATATTCATCCAGTAGAATGACATTGGAAACTCATTATATGTGTGCTCATGCTTTCAGTTTCCCATTATAAACAGTGTGTCATTTCTGTTTCTGAAATTGCAGTGTCCTGTATTCTACTCTGCCTGTGTGACAGAGGTAATCGTCGAGTTGAGGCCAAAGTCTTGGCATACGTCCATGGTGCCGGGAAACGAAATCGTGCTCACCACCTCCGGGATTCGAGGCAGCATGTCATAAAATTTAATTTGAGAAATTTAATTCAATTCTTTTAATGTCATTGCATTTCCAAAATTAAAAGAAAGTTGAATTCTGAGTTTCATTTAACCGACTAATGGTAATAGAGATGGGGTGTTCAAGTACAAATATCTGTCCTGTCTGTTTGTGAGCTCTTAACTGAGCTCGGTACTTTGAGTCCCCTTAGTAAAACAGAATCTTAACAACACTCCACCATCCTAAACCCCAACATAGGCTACTATGGTTATGCCTAATTGGATCCTGGATTGATGCTGCATGATTCACCTCGACTAGGCTAGTGTTGGATTTAAGCCTAGGTGCCCTGTATGATGTTGCTGCAGTTTTGGGCGCATGTTTCTTCAAGCCTAGCATACGTTTTTGCTATCCTAGCATATCGAATCATCGGTTGTTTGGGTGCTACATTAGCCTAAATGTTTGTGGATACTGGTAATATTACAGAATAGGTCCACAATGTCGTCGTCGTTGAATCAGATTAGAATTGATTGTTTTAATCCATCGAAAATTTCCTTGGAATTATGGCTAAGCCTATTAGAGGCACATTTTAGTCATTTAAATGTCACTGAGGCTGACGAGAAAAAAAATCTCCTGCTTGTGTGATTACTTAATTGTGATTACCTAATTGTGTTTACGGGAAAGAGCCCAAAGCTCGTATCTTCCCGTCACCTGATCGGTTCCATTTTAGACTTAGTGATACTTATTATACCTGTCCTTAAAACTATGGATTGAGATAGCATTAACTACCTCCTCGCTTAGCCAATTCCAATTATCAACTACTCTTACACTGAAAAAGTAATTTCTTACATCCTGCAAAGAAGTTTTCTTACGAAGCTTCAAACTATGACCTCTAGTTCTAGAGCCAGCCATATCAAAATATTGATCCCTATCCACTCTATCATAACCATGAAGGAATTTAAAGACTGTCACCATATCCCCCCTCAATATTCTAGCTTCCAGTGATGGTAAGTCTAATTCCCTCAGCCTCTCATCATAACTGAGATTGCATATTTCTGGCACCAGTTTCGTGGCATGTCTTTGAACTTTTTCAAGCTTAGCTATGTGCTTTTTCAAGTGCGGATTCCAAAAGGGGGCTGCATATTCGAGTCTTGGCCTCGCATAGGTTACATAAATATTTCTGAACATTTCCTTGTCCATGTGCCTGAAGGCTACCCTTACATTTGATAAGAATGCATATGCTGCCCTTACTATGCCATTTATATGTATTTCTGGAGACAAATCTGCCAGTATGTTTACTCCTAGATCTCTCTCATTTTCTGTCTCTTGAAGTTGTACTCCAGCCACCGAGTAGTCAAGCTTGGGCCTTCTTGCACTTGTACCCATTCTCATTACTTTACATTTTGAAGTATTGAATTTCATTAGCCACTTTTCTGACCACTCATGCAGATTATTTAGATCCTCCTGAAGTTCTCTACCATTTTATTGTTAAGCCTTCTTATCACAGGAGTTTGATAAGCTTCCAGCAAAGAAAAAAAAAGGGAAGGATGAGTGTAAAAGAATTGTATGCTGATTTAAAGGCCCTAGTAAAGCATTGTAATTTTGGCAACCAATTTTATGGTAGAGTAAGAGATCAGTTATTTATGGCTGTAGATGCTGAAGTTTATTTTTCAAATTTAGTGGCTCTCAACATAGATCTCCAAGCGATGACCTCTCAGGCTATTTTGGAGAGCATTTTGAACATGGAATAAGCATTTGTAAGTGAGAAAGATGAGGTTCAGTCACAGGTTCAGGTTGTAAGAAGAAAATATGTAGGTTTATCTTGTCAACATTGTGGTTTCTCTCATGACAGCTTTTATTGTAAATTTAAGCATTTATCATGTAATAATTGTCATAAAAAGGGTCATTTACAGAAGGTTTGTAAAGAAGCCAAAAGAGAGAGTGGTTATAGTACAGGTAAAGGTTCAAATAAACCAAGCAAGAAAGATTTTAGTAGTAAACCTAAGTTTAATAGTAGGAAAACTGTAAAGATTGTGGATGATCAAGATGTATCATTAAGTGATAATGATGATGAGGATGATAAAGTGTTAACTGTCAGAGATAAAATCTATGCTGTTCATGCTGAACAATTTTATTTTTCTTTTAATAAGATGCAAGTTCCTTTTGAGGTTGATAGTGGTGCTACTGTTTCAACTTTGAATAAAGATTGGGTTGAGAAGTTGAATTTGAAAGTTGAACAATGTAAGAAACCCTTACAGGCTTATGATGATTTTAATATAAAGGTTTTGGGAAAAGTGATTGCTCCTGTTGTGTATAATGGATATAATGTATCACAATTCTTTTATGTTGTTGGTTCAAAGAATACAAATTTATGTGGTAAAAATCTAATGAAACAAGTTGGTATTTATTTGGCAGGATTAGATGAAAGTACCAAGGATAAAAATGTTCATAATGTAAGTGTTGAACAAGTGTGTGAAGATTATAATGTTGATGTAAGCAAACCTATTTAGTAAAAGCACGTACTGTTCCATTTTACCATAAAGAGATGGTTGAAGTGGCCATTGATAAACTTGTAAGTGAAAATATTATAGAATCTGTTTTTCTCATAGTGAATGGGCTGCGCCTATTGTACCTGTGTTAAAAGAGAATAAGAAAGAAATTCGCATATGTGCAGATTTTAAGCATTTGAATAAGCAAATACAATGTGATAAATACCCCTTGCCTAAGATTGATGAACTTTTGTTCAGTGTTGGCAAAGGCAAAATTTTTTCTAAGATTGATTTGAAGAATGCATATTTGCAAATACCTGTTGAAGAACAAAGTTAAGAGTTTTTAGTTATTAATACACACAAAGGAATGTATAAATACAAGAAGTTGCCATTTGGCTTGTCCTCTTCTCCTGGTATTTTTCAAAGATTTATTTCACAGATCTTATGTAATATTGATGGTGTTGCTGCATATATGGATGATATAGTTGTCAGTGGTGAAACTAAAGATGAGCATGATGAGAGACTCAAGAAAGTTTTAAATGTGTTGCAATCTCATAATGTACAGATAAATAAGAGTAAAACAGTTTTAAATATGGAATGTATTGAATATTTAGGTTACTGTATATCAAGTGAAGGAATAAAACCATCCCCAAAGAAGGTTAAAGCAATTTTGGATGCTCCTTGTCCTACCTCAGTAGCAGAGGTTTACTCATTTTTAGGGATGATTACATTTTACTGTAGATTTATTAAGAATTTTTCAACTAAATCAGCTCCATTGTATGATTTATTGAACTAAAGGTGCCAAGTTTAAATGGACAAAGATTGAACAGAATGCATTTAAATGTCTTAAGCAAGATTTTGTAGACTCTAAAGTGTAAGTAAATTTTGATGGGTCATATCCCTTGATTGTAGAAGTTGATGCTTCACCTGTTGGTGTAGGATGTGTGTTATTGCAAAGGTCAATGGAGTAGAAAGACCTATTTATTTTGCAAGTAAGAAATTGAGTAGTGCTGAGATGAAATATTCACAGTTGGATAAAGAAGGATTGTCTTTGATTTTCGCTGTCAAAAGATTTAGATATTTTCTTTTGGGTAGAAAATTTATGGCCAGAACGGACCATAAACCACTTTTAGAATTGTTTGGTAAAGATAAGCCAATTCCTCAGAATGCCAATTCTAGGATACAAAGATGGGCTTTGTTACTTTCTCAATATGACTTTGATCTAGTGCAAAAAACTGGAAAGGAAAATGTTATTGCCGATGCACTTAGCCGTCTTCCAGTAGAAGATGAAATTCAGTCTGGGATTCCTGCTGAGTATGT
Source organism: Halocaridina rubra (assembly GCA_037179515.1). Classification (NCBI taxonomy): domain Eukaryota; kingdom Metazoa; phylum Arthropoda; class Malacostraca; order Decapoda; family Atyidae; genus Halocaridina; species Halocaridina rubra. Next base: position 26,141 of record JAXCGZ010019180.1, read on the forward strand.
AAGATTAGTGGAATTGCTTGATTTTGATGAAATTTCTTATAAGGTAATTAGACAATATAATAAGAAAGATAAAGTGATGTCTCAGTTACTTATTTGTCTAAGATTTGGTTGGTCTAAAGAAAATAATTTGTTACTCATGGAATATTGTAATGTTAAAGATGAATTGTCTCTTCATAATGATGTAGTGTTATACAGGAATCGTATTGTAATACCCGTAGAATTGAGGTGTAAGATACTGACTCATTTACATAATGGTCATAATGGAATAAATGCCATGAAAGCAGAGGCTCGGAAATGGGTTTGGTGGCCAAAGATTGACCAAGACCTTGCAGAGATGACAAAGAATTGTAATATTTGTTTTAAGAATTATAAACAACCACCAGCTAATACTTTGTCATGGCCTAATACGGGAAAACCATGGTCTAGGGTCCATATGGACTATGCAGGTCCTATTGATGGTAAATATTTTCTAATTGTCATTGATTCTTATAGTAAGTTCTTAGATATACAGTTCTCTAGCTCTGCAACATCTGGTGTCACTATAAATCACCTAAGGAAAGTATTTTTTCTAATTTTGGCTTGCCAGACTTGATAGTGTCAGATAATGCTCCTAATTTTGTATCACAGGAAATGAAGGTGTTTTTGCAAAAGAATGGTATAAAACATGTTTGTCCTGCCCCTTATCATCCAGCCTCTAATGGTCTTGAAGAAAGAGCTGTAAGGACATTTAAGGAGGGTTTAAGAAAATTTAAAGAGGGAGATTATACTACTAGAGTTTGTCGTTTTCTTTATAACTATAGAAGAAATGTACATTCTGCTACAGGAAAAGCTCCTGCAGAGATTATGTTTAATAGAAATTTCAGAGGTACTGTTGATGTAAAGCTGAAAGAAAGTAAAGAATGTAATGATAGTCTTTCAAATGAAGAAAACATGTACAAAGTTGGTGATGCTGTGGTTGCACGTAACTATGGTAAAGGTCCACTATGGGTGGAAGGTAGAATTGTAGAAGTATTGGGTTTAAGAAATTATAAAGTGCAAGTACATTGTTCAGGGAATATGATATGGAAAAGACATTCTGATCAATTGATGCATAGATATTTTGGAGATATCAATCAGTCTAATAATGAAATGTTGAATAATGATTATGATAATCCTGTTGTAAGTGAAATTGAAGCTGATAATCCTGTTGTAACAAGTGTTCCTAGTGAATTAACAACCAATTCTTATATTATAGAAACAAATGGTGTACTTTCAAGAGATGTTATTAATGTACCTTCAAGAGATGTAAGTAACAGTGCATGTGATGAGTTACTTATACAGACTCCAGTAGTGAGAAGGTCTCAGAGAAATATCAAGCCCCCTGATCGTCTTAATTTGTAAATAGTGTTTTGAACTCCTTACATAGAATTTTCATGTGTGCCTTGTTTTAAGAAGTTGATGATTTATTTTTTATATGTGATGTATTGCAAATTCTAGGGGAAAGGAATGTTATGATATAAGTGATCTAATCCTTTATTTATAATAAGGTTATTTCCTTTATCGCACCTCTTTTGTTTTCATTGTACTTACCGTTGTTGGTTTTCTAATGTTTATATTGATTGAGCCGACCGGCACTCATCTTGCAACAATAAACTGGAAGCCATGATTTATGCTTCTTATTAGTACAAACCTTAACATGGGATATGGTTACAGTCTTTAAATTCCTGCATGGTTATGATAAAGTGGATAGGGATCGATATTTTGATATTTTGGCTCTAGAACTAGAGGTCATAGTTTGAAGCTTTGTAAGAAAACTTCTTTGCAGGATGTAAGGAAATACTTTTTCAGTGTAAGAGTAGTTGATAATTGGAATTCGCTAAGCGAGGAGGTAGTTAATGCTATCTCAATCCATAGTTTTAAGGACAGGTATGATAAGTATCACTAAGAAGAAAATGGAACCGATCAGGAGACGGGAAGATACAAGCTTTGGGCTCTATCCCGTAAACACAATTAGATAATTACAATTAGGTAAGTACACACACAGCTTTATCATAGGAAAACTGAAAGTAAAAGAACAGGATTTAAGGCTAAAGAGAGCGGATGGAAGCATGACTGAGACGGATGAAGAGATCTGCAAAGAATTGAACAAGGAGTTTCAGTCAGTATTTACAGTAAAAAATACCCCACCCCCTCAGATTGCAGAGATTAAAACTCAAGGGCCGGTATTGGAGAACATCAACCTTACAGCCACAGAGATATACAAAGTGCTGATGGATTTAGATGTTCATAAAGCTACAGGTCCTGATGACATATCCCCTCATGTACTTAAAAATTGCGCAATCTTAATATCAGTGGCACTGGGTATCATATTTAAAAAGTCACTGGAGTCAGGGGAGATTCCAAGATGCTGGAAACAAGCAAATGTGATACCTATCTTCAAAAAGGGAAGGAGGGATACAGCTCTGAACCCTAGACCAGTTTCCTTGACCAGCATAGTTTGCAATGTTATGAAAAAATTACTAAGGAAACATATCTCTCTTCAATTGGAATCCTTCAACTTTTTGTCAGTGAGGCAACATGGCTTCAGAGAAGGTAGATCAACGGTAACAAACTTATTAGAATTTTATGATGAGGTAAGCCGAATCTTACAGGAAAGAGAGGGCTGGGCAGATTGCATATTCCTAGACTTCCAGAAAGCGTTTGACACTGTTCCACATGGGAGACTTATTAGGAAGCTGCAAGCAATGGCTAGAATAGATGGAAATGTCTTGGAATGGATAAAAACTTACTTAGAAGGAAGGGAACAGAGGGTTAGAGTAAGACACTCAGTGTCTGAATGGAGAAGAGTTAGTAGTGGAGTTCCACAGGGTTCAGTTTTAGGGCCACTTTTGTTCCTTGTATATGTAAATGACCTACCAGAGTCTGTAAATTCATTCATGAAAATGTTTGCAGATGATGCAAAGATTGTGAAGAAAGTAAAAAACGAGAACAATGGTAGAGAACTTCAGGAGGATCTAAATAATCTGCATGAGTGGTCAGAAAAGTGGCTAATGGAATTCAATACTTCAAAATGTAAGGTAATGAGAATGGGTACAAGTGCAAGAAGGCCCAAGCTTGACTACTCGGTGGCTGGAGTACAACTTCAAGAGACAGAAAATGAGAGAGATCTAGGAGTAAACATACTGGCAGATTTGTCTCCAGAAATACATATAAATGGCATAGTAAGGGCAGCATATGCATTCTTATCAAATGTAAGGGTAGCCTTCAGGAACATGGACAAGGAAATGTTCAGAAATATTTATGTAACCTATGCGAGGCCAAAACTCGAATATGTAGCCCCCTTTTGGAATCCACACTTGAAAAAGCACATAGCTAAGCTTGAAAAAGTTCAAAGACATGCCACGAAACTGGTGCTAGAAATACGCAATCTCAGTTATGATGAGAGGCTGAAGGAATTAGACTTACCATCACTGGAAGCTAGAAGATTGAGGGGGGATATGGTGACAGTCTTTAAATTCCTTCATGGTTATGATAGAGTGGATAGGGATCGATATTTTGATATTTTGGCTCTAGAACTAGAGGTCATAGTTTGAAGCTTCGTAAGAAAACTTCTTTGCAGGATGTAAGGAAATACTTTTTCAGTGTAAGAGTAGTTGATAATTGGAATTCGCTAAGCAAGGAGGTAGTTAATGCTATCTCAATCCATAGTTTTAAGGACAGGTATGATAAGTATCACTAAGAATAAAATGGAACCGATCAGGAGACGGGAAGATACGAGCTTTGGGCTATTTCCCATAATCACAATTAGGTAATTACAATTAGGTAATTACACACACACGCAACTTATATTTGTTGTATGACGAGACCGTCCAAAATATTAAATGGAAAAATTGAGAACATTTTCTTGAGGGGAAAGAGAAGAAGCTGCCCTTTTCTGCCTTGAAGGAAACTTAGAAGAGCTGTCAGAGGTGAAGCCATCACATCACATTACCTAATTTTTTGTGTAAATTGGGGAGAGCTTGTCTTGAAATATATAATTAATATTACATGCATAGACATACATGCAAATATTTTATTGGTAGAGGATTTAAATTTGAGATCGTGGTAGGCCTCTACTGAAGCTGTGTCCGGATTTCCGAATTTAGGGGGTTATAAGATCGAAGGGTAATAATACACAGGAAATCCTCCACAGCTTTTGGTCCTTCGAACTGGATGAGAATTGGAGTGGTAATGGTGAAAATAGTGTACATTCTAGATAAACTCCCTCCTTGTAAGAAGTTAGTGTTAAACTCTACGGTTAAAATTGTCCATATTTCAGTGAGAAAAAAGGGAGGAGCATTGCATGTATTTGCATGAATATTGCGAATATAACTTTGAAATTTAAGTGGTTGTTGAAATAAATAAGAGAATCTTTTTCCCGGTTGGATAAAGTGTTTCTCTATCTGTGGAAACGAAATATACTTTCGTAGTTGAGCGTCCATTAAGTAATTTGGATATTAGCACCCAATTTCGGCTGGGTGAACAGTGGTTATTAGGGATTTGTGTGTTTACATATTTCCCATTTAACGATGTCTAGAATGTCGTATTGATTCCTTTGTTTACGTAAATAAACAGAAGGTAGTGACCCACCTACTGCTAGGTGCACAGTGTCGTTTATTTGAGGAACAGTGTGATTTGCATTACACTTTCAATTTACTGTTGCTGACTTAACAGTGTCGTTTAATTGATGAAAAGTGTGTTTTACACTTTGAGGATTGGCGTCATAATTGACGGAATTAAATAACTGTATGTTATTATCTTGAGATTTGGAAGATTGTCCTTTGATACTCTTTACAGAGTGATTGTTTGTTGCATTGTGGATGCATAAAGAAGATCGTGGATTCTTTGATGATAACATTGCATCAACTATTTGTTTGTTGTTTTATGTTCTATTTACTTTCTCAATATGTTGGTTAAACCTGAGGCATTAAAACGCCTTCGGGAATTGGTTCAACGTGATTGTGTTCAGTGTCAAACAGAACTTGCCAAAGATGATGAGACACTTGTTGTTAATTATTTAGAAAGATGTCATCATACACTAACAGAAAGATTCGGAAGATATGATAGGAAATATGAAGAATATGTCGAGTATAAGCCCCTTAAAAGGGATTCCGAAGAGGAGGATACAGAACATGACAATCTAGCTGAAACAGTAAATGATATTAGCTTAGCTGTCCTAGAACAGATTCATAAGTTAGGAACTATGAAGAGTACTCGAGCTCCTAGTTCCGAGAGTTCAAGCCTCCCCAGTGGGCAACCCACATCTAAATTTCCTGAAGTAAAATTACCACAGTTCTCTGGAAACTATGATGAATGGAACGAGTTTTGGGATACGTTTGATAGTTTAGTACATAGTACTTCTATGGCAACTATGACAAAGTTTACCATCTTGAGAAATGCCCGAAAAGGAGATGCAAAAGACACCATAAAGGGATATCCTGTTGCTAGTGAAAGTTATGATGAGTGCATTAAACAGATACAAGCTGCTTATGCCAGCAAGGACAGGATTGTACGAAATTTAATGAGGAAATTGGAAAAAATACCAACTCCCTCTTCTAATTATTCATCACTTTTTAAGTTCAAGCAGGAAGTAGAAGCTATTACTCGAATTCTGAAAAATTATAAAGACATGGAGAACACTGATTGGGTGTTTTCAAAACTCGTGATGATGAAATTGCCAGAAGATGTTGAGAACTGGATTAGCATGAAAATAGACACAAAATATCCTACATATGAAACCCTCTTGAAGGAACTGGGAAAATATGTATATCATATAGAGGGCAACAATACAAAAGGTAACACAATGGGTGAGACCCAAACCTACCAGAGAGATGAGACCCAGTCCTATAAAAGGAATGTGGGTAGTTATGGTGCTACGGCAAAGGTAGTAAATAGTAAAACAGAATGTGTATTCTGTGGTTGGCAAAGTCATAAGTCTGAACAGTGTAATAAAGTAGATAGTATAAACGAACGCAGAGACAAATTGAGAGACAATGACAAATGTCTGAGATGTACTCAGTCAGGGCATTATGCAAATGAATGTTACACTCAGTTAAATTGTAATAAGTGTATGAAAAATGGTCATCATGCAGCCTTGTGTTATGAACAAGAGTCAAAGTTTCATAGAAGGTTTGAAGAACCTACATTTCTGAATGAACAGTCAGAAAATTTTTCAAATATAGATGAGTCAAGCAATGAGCAAGAACATTCTGACTCAGAAAAGAACAAGAAACATGTTGGTGTGATGACTATGAAGGCAGTACAAAGGCAAATGGTGAAGCCGAGTTTACCTTCATGTGCTCTGCCTACTGCAGGTGGAAAAATAAGCAGCTCAAAGGGAAATCTTTGGGTAAACACTAGCTTATGCTTTGATACAGGTTCCCAGTGTTCATTTATAACTAGGGAATTAACTGAAAGGCTTAAATTAAGCCCAGTAGATGAAATGTCTCTTGGTATTGATGCATTTCGTTCTGAGATGAAGAAAGAAAGTTTTCCTGTTGTAAATGTAGTTATCAAATAGGGGAAAAGAAGAGCCAGAGTTAAATTACTCGTGGGTGATGACATGGTAATTAGCATCCACACTCCAGGACTAGCAAAGGCTGCAAATGTGTTAAAGTCTAATGGTCACAAGTTGGCTGATGAAGATATTTATAGTGATGTACTGGAGAACATTGGCATTGTTATTGGTGCCTTACATTTTAGTCAGTTTGTTAGTGGTATTAACAAGTGGGATGTCTATACTTTGATGGAAACACCAGGTGGTGTCATGTTGTATGGCCATATTCCTCGTGATACTCAACATGGATCCAGTAGTGTACAAAACCAACTTATTATGCGAGTAGGAACACAGTTATTGCCTACTACAACACAAGAGTTGATTGATGAGGCCATAAAGCCAGTTAATAAGTGGTTGAGTGAAGAGGCCATACAGCCTGTTAATAAGTTGTTGATTGAGAAGGCCATAGAGCCTGTTAATAAGTTGTGGGAGCCAGAGAGTATTGGAGTAAAACAAGAAGTGCATTACGAAGATTAAACTACACTTAAAAGTTTTACAGATTGTGACAGAGTGTTTCGCTCAAAGTCACCAGAGGCTGTTAGATGCCTCATTAATTAACTTAGTAACTTAACTGTTATTTTCTAACTAAAAAAATAATTCCCACTTCTTGACTTTTGCAAATTATGATTATTTGCAATTTATATTTTAGCTTATAGCTAATTTTAAATATACCTTATTTACTCTTCTTGTACGTGTAGAAGTATAGTCCCAATATAAGGCTGCTCCTATTTTCCGTCTGCTACGAGCCAAGAACATTCTGGAGATTGTTTACCAGTAACCTAACTTTTCATTGTTATTCTCGTTTTATTTTATTTGCTTCCACTTGTTGCACCTAAAAATACTGTCTCTCCCTTGCATCTCTGCTATAATTGCCTGCCAGGGACCACCACTAAAATAGTCCTTAAATGATATCATTGCCAGTTACTGCTCTAGAAATGTATCCTACAGATGAACTCACCAGGAGGGACAATGAGACGCTCTCTTTTGGCGCTCAAATTTCCAAGACGCAACATCTCGCCTGAGCAGTCTAAGTTTATTTCAGACCTTATTTACATGGCATCTTCACAGGAATTCATCTAGCACAAGAAGTGTCCTGTATTCTACTCTGCCCGTCTGACAGAGGTAATCATCGAGTTGAGGCCAAAGTCTTGGCATACGTCCGTGGTGCCGGGAAACGAAATCGTGTTTACCATCTCCGGGATTCGAGGCAGCATTTCACAAAATTTAATTTGAGAAATTTAATTCAGTTCTTTTAATGTGATTGCATTTCCAAAATTAAAAGAAAGTTGAATTCTGAGTTTCATTTAACCGAGCCATGGCAAAATGAATGGGGTGTTCAAGTACAAATATGTGTTCTGTCTGTTTGTGAGCTCTTAACCGAGCTCGGTACTTTGAGTCCCCTTAGTAAAACAGAATCTTAACAACACTCAACAATCCCAACTCCCAACAAGATTGGCGGCCGAACAGGGACCCGAACAGACAGACTGATTTGATAAATTTATTGTTATTTTGCTTTTTAACATTGCACATGAAACCCGATTACCACTGGCTCGATTATTGAAATGAATGAATCTTAGGCTGCACACGAAAATTTTCGCGCTAGAGACGTTGCGGATAAGAAATTTTTTTTATTTTCAATATTAATTATGGTAACTAATATTTTCTTGTTTCCCATGTGGTAAACAATATTTCAGGAAATCTACATGAGATTATGTGGTAACAGACTTAAGAAATTTTGCATGACGAGAAGACGTGTTATTTAAAATTTCATTTATTTGCGTGATAAGATTGAGTGTAAAGCATTCGTGTTTTAAATATCCGTTAAAGGGTGATACTTGTTAAGAACTGTTTATATTTCCTTGGGATTTAGGAATTGGGAGAAAGCATATTAAGTATTTTTGCTTATAATTGTTTTATATTCAAGCATTGACTGCTCATAGATTGGGAAGAAAAACTTTGGTGTCATTTATCGAGCCTAGGCTAAGCCTTTCATGAGTCTGAGTTGTCACTTGAAAATAAATTTTCTCATTACTAGTAGACATGTGTAATCTGGCTGCCTAGTAAGCTGTTAGCTTATCTTTGGTGTATTTTGCATAGGATCTGTGCCCTTTTGGCAACACTATAGAATTTTACTTACGACATTTTATTTGTGGGTACTGCCATATACGCGCTCATACGCAGGCACGACCGCTATACTGTACTTGTTTGTACTCTCAGGCACTGGGTGCTAGTCGGTAAAATTCGTTGTTGCTCATTCCTTTCATTTGCACCATAACCGCAAGTACTGCCACGTATTGCTGTTAAGCAGGCACAACTGCCATCCTGTATTACCAGTGTTTCATGCACTGTTTTGCAACATTTTGTTGCTGTTGCACTTGATTGTGTTGCTCATTCCTTTCATTTGCACTATAACCGCAGGTACTGCCACGTATTGCTGTTAAGCAGGCACGACTGCCATTCTGTATTACCAGTGTTTCATGCACTGTTTTGCAACATTTTGTTGCTGTTGCATTTGATTGTGTTGCTCATTCCTTTCATTTGCACGATTACCGCAGGTACTGCCACATATTGCTGTTAAGCAGGCACGACTGCCATTCTGTATTACCAGTGTTTCATGCACTGTTTTGCAACATTTTGTTGCTGTTGCACTTGATTGTGTTGAACCCAGCCACTGAGGGGGGCAAGCCAGCCTCCACTTGGTGCCGGTCCCAAGCCCGGGTAAATGGGGAGGGTTGGCGGCAGGAAGGGCATCCGGCCATAAAACTTTTGCCAAAACCAAAATATGGCCAGTACAGATAACTCGAGCCCACATAAGTGGGAAAAAGAGAAAGATCTGTACTGGCCAGAAACATCGACCCCACATAAAAGTGGGAAAAAGATGTAGATGAAGAAGAAGAAGCACTTGATTGTGTTGCTCATTCCTTTCATTTGCACCATAACTGCAGGTACCGCCACGTATTGCTGTTAAGCAGGCACAACTGCCATTCTGTATTGCCAGTGTTTCATGCACTGTTTTGCAACATTTTGCTGCTGTTGCACTTGACTGTATTTTGAGTCATTTTTATGGTGAGGTTTTGAGATCACTTTTATGTTTAAGTTTGAACTGTGGTGTTGAATATTTTTTTCTCTGTTTGGTGTTGTGTGGTTTGTGACAGAGTGTTTCGCTCAATGTCAACAGAGGCTGCTAGATGCCTTAACAAATAAATTAGTAACATAACTGTTATTTTCTAACTAAAAAATAAATTTAACATAACTGTTATTTTCTAACTAAAAAAATAATTCCCACTTCTTGACTTTCGCAGATTATGATTATTTGCAATTTGTATTTTAGCCTATAGCTAATTCTATATAGCTTATTTACTCTTCTTGTACGTGTAGAAGTATAGCCCCAATATAAAGGCTGCTCCTATTTTTCTGTCTGCAACGAGCCAAGAAAATTAAGAAACAAATAACCAGTAACCTAACTTTTCATTATTATTCTCGTTTTATTTTATTTGCTTCCACTTGTTGCACCTAAAAATACTGTCTCTCCCTTGCATCTCTGCTATAATTGCCTGCCAGGGACCACCACTAAAATAGTCCTTAAAATGAAATCAGAGCCAATTACTGCTCTAGGAATGTCTCCTACAGATGACGTCACGAGGAACAAGGAGACGCTCTCTTTTGGCGCCGAGACTGCCCAGAGGCAACATCTCGCCTGGGTAGTCTAAGTTTATTTTCAATATTAATTACGTGGCATCTTCACAGGAATTCATCTAGCACAACAAGGAATTCATCTAGCACAACAAGGTGAGGGATAGTGTATGGTAAAGCTCGTGGGTCAAGCAAATTGGTTTATTTTCGAGAATTAGTTACATTCGTTACTGGATAAATCTTATGGATTTCTATTCTCAGATTCCATTCCCAGTCACAGGAAATTTTGTAGATTACCACACTGGAATCTCACATGCCAAAGTTAATTCCTTAACCTGTAAATTACAGCTGATATATATTGCTGAGAAGTTTCTTTTCACTGAATGTGATAAACGAAAATCTCATCCTCTGAAGACTAGTTATGAGCCCGTAAAAATCTATCTCTCTTCCTAATAAATTCTAATTTCATTTCACCCCTTTCTATCATCGTAAATAAAGTGTTTTACTTCAAAAACTCGTCAATAGAGCTATTTGCCAAAAAACAAAATTGCAAATATTCAAAAGGTAATTTTTCCCAGTTGGCTATGCAAATATTTCTTGTTAACCACAATTTAATGAATGCATACCGTATTTATCTTGCTAATTCTTCATATGTTGGGGATAAAGTGTTTTGAGTTATAAGTTGCAAATACCTCAAAAGGTGGTTTTGCACCCTTTTTTTTCATTGCAAAGTTCTTGATAACTAAAAGTGAATGAATACTGTATTTATCTCGTAGATTCTTCCTTTATCCTAAATAGAGTGTTTTACCATATTAATTGCATATCAGTAATAAGCATTGCAACTTTTGTGGTTGCCCACAATTTAAGGAATACATACAGTACTGTATTTGTCTTGCTTATTCTTCATTTATTGTGAATATATTATTTTCTTTAAAACCAGTAAAGAATTAATGTTTTGTATGCTATTATGGTAGCATAAATATTTCTGGTTAGCTGTGAATAACCTATATATATTCATCCAGTAGAATGACATTGGAAACTCATTATATGTGTGCTCATGCTTTCAGTTTCCCATTATAAACAGTGTGTCATTTCTGTTTCTGAAATTGCAGTGTCCTGTATTCTACTCTGCCTGTGTGACAGAGGTAATCATCGAGTTGAGGCCAAAGTCTTGGCATACGTCCGTGGTGCCGGGAAACGAACTCATACTCACCTCCTCCGGGATTCGTGGCAGCATTTCATAAAATTTAATTTGAGAAATTTAATTCAATTCTTTTAATGTCATTGCATTTCCAAAATTAAAAGAAAGTTGAATTCTGAGTTTCATTTAACCGACTAATGGTAATAAAAATGGGGTGTTCAAGTACAAATATCTGTCCTGTCTGTTTGTGAGCTCTTAACCGAGCTCGGTACTTTGAGTCCCCTTAGTAAAACAGAATCTTAACAACACTCTAGCATCTTAAAAACCCCCCCACAGATTTGGCGCCCGAACAGGGACCCGAACAGACAGACTGATTTTATAAATTTATTTTTATTTTGCTTTTTAACATTGCACATGAAACCCGATTACCATTGGCTCGATTATTGAAATGAATGAATCTTAGGCTGCACACGAAAATTTTCGCGCTAGAAACGTTGCGGATAAGAAATTTTTCTTTATTTTCAATATTGATTATAGTAACTAATATTTTCTTGTTTCCCATGTGGTAAACAATATTTCAGGAAATCTACATGAGATTATGTGGTAACAGACTTAAGAAATTTTGCATGACGAGAAGACGTGTTATTTAAAATTTCATTTATTTGCGTGATAAGATTGAGTTTTAAAACATTCGTGTTTTATATATCCGTTAAAGGGTGATACTTGTTAGGAATTGTTTAATTTCCTTGGAATTAGGAATTGGGAGAAAGCATTTTAAGTATTTTTGCTTATAATTGTGTTTTATATTCAAGCATTGACTGCTCATAGATTGGAAGAAAACTTTGGTGTCATTTATCGAGCCTAGGCTAAGCCTTTCATGTGTTTGAGTTGTCACATGAAAATAAATTTTCTCATTACTAGTAGAAATGTGTAATCTGGCTGCCTAGTAAGCTGTTAGCTTATCGTTGGTGTATTTTGCATAGGATCTGTGCCCTTTTTGGTAACACTCCAGAATTTTACTTACGACATTTTATTTGTGGGTACTGCCATATACGCGCTCATACGCAGGCACGACCGCGATACTGTACTTGTTCGTATTACTTACGACATTTTATTTGTGGGTACTGCCATATATGCGCTCATACGCAGGCACGACCGCTATACTGTACTTGATTGTACTCTCAGGCACTGGGTGCTAGTCGGTAAAATTCGTTGTTACTCATTCCTTTCATTTGCACCATAACTGCAGGTACTGCCACGTATTGCTGTTAAGCAGGCACGACTGCCATTCTGTATTACCAGTGTTTCATGCACTGTTTTGCAACATATTGTTGCTGTTGCACTTGATTGTGTTGCTCATTCCTTTCATTTGCACAATAACCGCAGGTACTGCCACGTATTGCTGTTAAGCAGGCACGACTGCCATTCTGTATTACCAGTGTTTCATACACTGTTTTGCAACATATTGTTGCTGTTGCACTTGATTGTGTTGCTCATTCCTTTCATTTGCACAATAACCGCAGGTACTGCCACATATTGCTGTTAAGCAGGCACGACTGCCATTCTGTATTGCCAGTGTTTCATGCACTGTTTTGCAACATTTTGCTGCTGTTGCACTTGATTGAATTTTGAGTCACTTTTATGGTGAGATTTTGAGATCACTTTTACGTTCAAGTTTGAACTGTGGTGTTGTGTGGTTCTTTCATTTTTTTTCTACTACTGTATTCTAGAGATTTGTTTTTTTTGTGTGGTTGTTTTGGCACTTTGTTATTGACTGTTTAGGAAACCAGGCAGTCACAGGAAACAAACATGGAAACCATCAAAACATTCGATGAGGAGCGTTACCTAGACATACTGATTGCTAGGGGTGAGAGATATGGGTTTTCCCCAAGACAGGAGCTCTTCGAATGGGCTTATGAGAAGATGGTTGAACGCCGAGATATGCTGGAGGAGAGAGCACGTGAGGAGGCACAAGCACAACGTAAGAAGGCACAAGCACAACATAAACATGAGCTTGCGCTTGCTCGGTTTCGAGCGGGAATCCCAGACAGTAGTCCTTTATCCGGAAATAGAGATTACAGGAACGGGAAGCACAAGAGCCCCTTGCAGAACTTCAATCGTCCAGCTCCTCCTCCTCACACTCCTAAGTCTTATTACGGCCATGCACCCACACTCAAGAAGGATGACCCGGTAAGACCTAAGCCTCAGCAGTTAAGAGGCAAAGGCCATTACTCTGCTCCACCTTCCCAGGGTTTTCAGCCAAACTCTAAGAGCCACCACGCTCCCTCACACAGCGGCGGCCCACATAGCCGTCTGGCCACTCACTCAGCCCATGTTGTGGAAACAGGGCCAGAAAGGGCCAATGAGGATAATGCCGAGGAACCACCACACAAACTTGCCAATGTGGAATTCATCGAACATGATGATCTGGAAATGATCCCAAAATGCCTAGAAACCATAAATGGTGTGGAAGCTGAGATAGCCCTTGACACTGGGGACAATGGCATACTTGTTGACGAGAGATTCATCAGGGATGAAGATTTTACCAGCAAAGTTGTTCGTGTGCGGGTTGCTGAAGGAACACCCCAAATACGACGCTGCTGTGTCATTAACCTGGATTGCAAATACTACAAGGGAAAAGCCCCAGCTGTGGCAATTATTGGGCTTATGTACCCTGTCTTGATGGGTCGTGCACTGAACCTAGTTCCTACTTTCCAGGCCGACCTCTACCATAAGGACATTTCTCGCTATAACTTCCCTCAGGGGAAGTCACATGAAGCCATTTCAGCAGCAACTCCTGGCCTCGATGCCAAGAATTTGGACGATTCTCCGACTGACTCCGTTGAGTCTGCCGCAGTTAGTAAACGTAATGTGGAACACGGAGAGTTTACCCCTCCTTTACCAGATGATGCACCTCTAGAGCCATTGAAGTCCCGTCCAGACTTTGCCAAATTGCAGCAAGACTGCCCCAGCCTCAAACGCTGGATGCAGCAGGCCACCGAGGGAAGGACCTTCACGGTGAGAGGAGGAGGCCAGATCACTTATGCCCTTGAAGATGGAGTACTTCGTAGGCATGTGACTAAAGGTGGCCACACCTTTAAACAGTTGGTGGTGCCCGCTTCGTTGCGCCGCCAGGCTATGTATGTGGCACACCATTTACCTCTGAGTGGACACAGAGGCAAAGCAAAAACTCGGCATGTCCTTCAGAAGGCTTTTGCATGGCCAAACATGTACGCCGAGGTAGACAGATATGTAGGTTCCTGCCCTGTCTGTCAATCCACCTCAACGGCACCAGTACCGAAAGTTCCCATGGGGATAACTAAGCTCTCAATGGAGCCAATTTCCAATGTCGCTATTGACATACTAGGTCCTATTAATCCAACTTTGTCCACGGGGAAACAGTTCCTCCTGGTATATGATGACCTGGCAACAAGGTACCCAGATGCAGTACCACTGTCTTCTATCACAACTGAAGCAGTCGCTCAAGCCCTATTTGAAATGTGCTCCAGGGTTGGCTTTCCTGAGCAGGTCACTTCTGACAATGGAAGTCAGTTTACAAGTAGGCACTTTGAGGCTTTCTGCAACCTTTTAGAAATCAAGCACATTCGTACGAGTGTCTATCATGCCCAATCAAATGGAGCATGCGAACGCTATAACGGGACATTGAAGCGATGTTTGCGCAAGCTAGTGATAGATATGCCTAGGCAGTGGGACAAGTACGTCCCTGCTGCACTCTTCTCTTTCAGAGACACGCCCCACGACACTACTGGATACTCGCCTTTCGAGATGATTTATGGTCATAAGGTCAGAGGCCCAGTAGAATTCTTGGCAGAATGTTGGGATTCACCTACCATCGAAGATGACGATAGGGACGTTCATGAGTATATTTTGAAGTTTTCGTCTCACCTCAAAAAGGCATGGAAAACTGCACAATTAGCCATTAAGGGTCACCAGCAGACTGCCAAGCTCCTCTTTGACAAGCGTGCGCGGCGTCGTGCCCTGACACCCGGAGATCGAGCTCTGTTACTTCTTCCAACAGATACCCGCAAGCTAATGCTACGCTGGAAAGGACCGTACACTGTGGTACACCGGGTGACCCCTGACAATTATGTGCTAAATGTTGATGGCATTAACCGGAAATACCACATTAACCAGCTGAAGCTTTATTGTGAGGACCCGGAGGCCCACAGGGATCCTGCGCTGGCGCTCCCAGCAACCCCTATAGATGCCTCAAGCATCAACAGAACCTCCGAGGCTGCAGCAACACAGGTGCTCCATTATAGCCACCCCTTACTTCCTATATTGGAATACTCCACCCTTGCAGTGGAGACAGACTTACGGGAGTGGAGTTTTTCTGAAGAAGCCCCTCTGGCCGCAGCCACCGCCCTTGCAATTGAAGACATAAGCTTAGCTTTTGATGATGGTAAGGATCCTGCCATTCCCACACACCGAAAAGAAAGTGTGAGTAATTGTATTATTAACTCCAGACTCCAACCGAGTCAACGGGAACAGCTGAACAAGCTATTTGAGGACTATGAGAACGTCTTCAACGACCTCCCAGGCATTACCACTACCCTTGAGCATCATGTCAGACTGACTGACCCAGAGCCATTTCGGCATTCCTATGGTCTTCCCCACCAGCTGTCCTTACGGCTGAAGGAAGATCTTGACACTTGGGTCCGCCTCGGAATAGTTGAAAAGAGCATTTCGCCTTGGTGTTCGCCGTTACTGGCAGTGCGTAAGCGAGATGGCAGTCACAGGTTCTGCCTTGACTGTCGTAAGCTTAACTCCCGTACCATCTTTGATGGAGAGCCCATTGCTGACGCTGAGCATATTTTCTCGTTGCTTTCTCAAGCCCGTTACCTGTCCAAGTTGGATCTGGCCAGTGGATTTTGGCAAGTCCCGTTGAGCGAGACTACCAAGCCTCTTACAGCTTTTTCCACAAGATATGGTCTATATCAGTTCAGGGTCATGCCTTTTGGTATGGTAAATGCCCCTGGCTGCTTCAGCAGACTCATGAGGATAGTACTACAGGATCTCGACAATGTTTCATGCTTTATAGACGACATCCTGGTGCATTCTCAGGATTGGTCATCGCACCTCGAGACTCTCCGCAGAGTTCTCACTCGTCTGAACCAGCATGGACTTCACTTAAAGCCTTCCAAATGTGAGATTGGTTTCACACAATTGCAGTATCTCGGCCACGTGGTTGGAGAAGGAGTTATGTCCCCTATACATGACAGGGTACAAGCTATTAAGGATATGGAGAAACCTGCTACTGTCACTCAACTGAAATCATTCCTGGGTAGTGTCGGCTACTACCAACGGTTCATTCCACACTTTAATACTATCGCTGCCCCTTTGCAGCAACTGACCTCCTCGAAGCAAAGTAAATCCTCCCCTGTCAAATGGACAGATGAAGCGGAGAGAGCATTTTTCAAGCTCCGAGAAGCATTGGCAGGTGAGCCAGTATTACAACTGGTAAACCCTGATTTTCCATTTATCTTGCAGACCGACGCCTCAGACGAAGGCCTGGGTGCCGTGCTCTTGCAAGCCCGATCAGACAACTCAGCAGAAGTAGCTCCAGTGCGATATGCAAGCCGCAGGCTTCGCCCTGCAGAGCGAAATTACTCCACCGTGGAGAAGGAAGCTCTAGCTGCATATTGGGCCATAAAGAAATTTGAAGTCCATCTGTATGGCCAACATTTTACACTGAGAACCGACCACCGACCTCTCCTATATTTACAGACTGCAGACAAGCTAAATCCTCGTCTGAAAAGGTGGGCACTTTACCTGAATCTTTTCAAATTCACTGCCCAACATGTTCATGGCAAGGACAATGACCTTGCTGATCTACTAAGTCGACGGTCGTTACCCTCAAATGAGGAAGCTGGTGCTGTTAGCCTAAATTTGGCTAGTCAGTAAAGATTACTTCTCTAATGTGTTGTTTATTTTTATGTTTATCTTTTATGTCTTTAATACTGTACTGTACTTGTTTATTTTAGCGTACAAACGTTATTCCTAATGGAAAACGAAAAAGATGAAGAATAATTTTTTGATCGTAGTTTTATATTTCCCTTTGTGGGACTTTGAAAGCCAGAACTTGGCAGAAACATTTTAGTTTAGTGCTGAATAGCTGAATGTTTTAAATCCAGTCGCCAATGTTAATGACGACGTGGTTCAAATGTTTAATTTGCGTATACTGTATTTTATTTTGTATATTATATTATTGCCTTCTTGCATGTGAAGCATTCATAAACTTAAATATTGATATTCACTGATATCTAATTGTGATTTAATTTTCTTGAAATTTGAATTTGATCACATTTCTTTTATGTTTTGCATGTCATTTAATGTTTTGTTTACAAGACTTGTTTACTTTTACTAATAGTATGATATGTTCCAGTGGTGGATCCCATTCTTATTGTTCATTTGTTCTTTTCCATGAGAAGGATATCTCATCCCTCATAATAACACTGAAGTCACCGTAACTTCCTCTGTTCTTTTTTCGCCTTCTGTAGTAGAATTTTGCTAAATCAATATTCTCTAGAAAGGGCCTTTGTGACAGAGTGTTTCGCTCAATGTCAACAGAGGCTGTTAGATGCCTTAACAAATAAATTAGTAACATAACTGTTATTTTCTAGCTAAAAAAAATAAATTTAACATAATTGTTATTTTCTATCTAAAAAAATAATTCCCACTTCTTGACTTTCGCAGATTATGATTATTTGCAATTTGTATTTTAGCCTATAGCTAATTCTATATAGCTTATTTACTCTTCTTGTACGTGTAGAAGTATAGCCCCAATATAAAGGCTGCTCCTATTTTTCTGTCTGCAACGAGCCAAGAAAATTAAGAAACAAATAACCAGTAACCTAACTTTTCATTATTATTCTCGTTTTATTTTATTTGCTTCCACTTGTTGCACCTAAAAATACTGTCTCTCCCTTGCATCTCTGCTATAATTGCCTGCCAGGGACCACCACTAAAATAGTCCTTAAAATGAAATCAGAGCCAATTACTGCTCTAGGAATGTCTCCTACAGATGACGTCACGAGGAACAAGGAGACGCTCTCTTTTGGCGCCGAGACTGCCCAGAGGCAACATCTCGCCTGGGTAGTCTAAGTTTATTTTCAATATTAATTACGTGGCATCTTCACAGGAATTCATCTAGCACAACAAGGAATTCATCTAGCACAACAAGGTGAGGGATAGTGTATGGTAAAGCTCGTGGGTCAAGCAAATTGGTTTATTTTCGAGAATTAGTTACATTCGTTACTGGATAAATCTTATGGATTTCTATTCTCAGATTCCATTCCCAGTCACAGGAAATTTTGTAGATTACCACACTGGAATCTCACATGCCAAAGTTAATTCCTTAACCTGTAAATTACAGCTGATATATATTGCTGAGAAGTTTCTTTTCACTGAATGTGATAAACGAAAATCTCATCCTCTGAAGACTAGTTATGAGCCCGTAAAAATCTATCTCTCTTCCTAATAAATTCTAATTTCATTTCACCTCTTTCTATCATCGTAAATAAAGTGTTTTACTTCAAAAACTCGTCAATAAAGCTATTTGCCAAAAAACAAAATTGCAAATATTCAAAAGGTAATTTTTCCCAGTTGGCTATGCAAATATTTCTTGTTAACCACAATTTAATGAATGCATACCGTATTTATCTTGCTAATTCTTCATATGTTGGGGATAAAGTGTTTTGAGTTATAAGTTGCAAATACCTCAAAAGGTGGTTTTGCACCCTTTTTTTCATTGCAAAGTTCTTGATAACTAAAAGTGAATGAATACTGTATTTATCTCGTAGATTCTTCCTTTATCCTAAATAGAGTGTTTTACCATATTAATTGCATATCAGTAATAAGCATTGCAACTTTTGTGGTTGCCCACAATTTAAGGAATACATACAGTACTGTATTTGTCTTGCTTATTCTTCATTTATTGTGAATATATTATTTTCTTTAAAACCAGTAAAGAATTAATGTTTTGTATGCTATTATGGTAGCATAAATATTTCTGGTTAGCTGTGAATAACCTATATATATTCATCCAGTAGAATGACATTGGAAACTCATTATATGTGTGCTCATGCTTTCAGTTTCCCATTATAAACAGTGTGTCATTTCTGTTTCTGAAATTGCAGTGTCCTGTATTCTACTCTGCCTGTGTGACAGAGGTAATCATCGAGTTGAGGCCAAAGTCTTGGCATACGTCCGTGGTGCCGGGAAACGAACTCATACTCACCTCCTCCGGGATTCGTGGCAGCATTTCATAAAATTTAATTTGAGAAATTTAATTCAATTCTTTTAATGTCATTGCATTTCCAAAATTAAAAGAAAGTTGAATTCTGAGTTTCATTTAACCGACTAATGGTAATAAAAATGGGGTGTTCAAGTACAAATATCTGTCCTGTCTGTTTGTGAGCTCTTAACCGAGCTCGGTACTTTGAGTCCCCTTAGTAAAACAGAATCTTAACAACACTCTAGCATCATTAAACCCCCCACATGGTTCTTTCATTTTTTTTTTCTACTACTGTATTGTAGAGATTTTTCTTTTTTGTGGTTGTTTTGGCACTTCGTTATTGACTGTTTAGGAAACAAACATGGAAACCATCAAAACATTCGATGAGGAGCGTTACCTGGACATAATGATTGCTAGGGGTGAGAGATACGGTTTTTCCCCAAGACAGAAGCTCTTCGAATGGGCTCATGAGAAGATGGTTGAACGCCAAGATAAGCTGGAGAAGAGAGCAAGTGATGAGGCACAAGCACAACGTGAGGAGGCACAAGCACAACGTGAACATGAGCTTGCGCTTGCTCAGCTTCGAGCGGGAATCCCAGACAGTAGTCCTTTATCATGGAAATAGAGATTACAGGAATGGGAAGCACAAGAGCCCCTCGCAGAACTTCAATCGTCCAGCTCATCCTCCTCACACTCCTAAGCCTTATTACGGCCATGCACCCACACTCAAGAAGGATGACCCGGTAAGACCTAAGCCTCAGCAGTTCAGAGGCAAAGGCCATTACTCTGCTCCACCTTCCCAGGGTTTTCAGCCAAACTCTAAGAGCCACCACGCTCCCTCACACAGCGGCGGCCCACATAGCCGTCTGGCCACTCACTCAGCCCATGTTGTGGAAACAGGGCCAGAAAGGGCCAATGAGGATAATTCCGAGGAACCACCACACAAACTTGCCAATGTGGAATTCATTGAACATGATGATCTGGAAATGATCCCAAAATGCCTAGAAACCATAAATGGTGTGGAAGCTGAGATAGCCCTTGACACAGGGGCCAATGGCATACTTGTTGACGAGAGATTCGTCAGGGATGAAGATTTTACCAGCAAAGTCGTTCGTGTGCGGGTTGCTGAAGGAACACCCCAAATACGACCCTGCTGTGTCATTAACCTGGATTGCAAATACTACAAGGGAATAGCCCCAGCTGTGGCAATGATTGGGCTTATGTACCCTGTCTTGATGGGTCGCGCACTGAACCTAGTTCCTGCTTTCCAGGCCGACCTCTACCATAAGGACATTTCTCGTTATAACTCCCCTCGGGGGAAGTCACATGAAGCCATTTCAGCAGCAACTCCTGGCCTCGATGCCAAGACTATGGACGATTCTCCGACTGACTCCATTGAGTCTGCTGCACTCAGTACACGTAATGTGGAACGCGGAGAGTTTCCCCCTCCTTTACCAGATGATGCACCTCTCGAGCCATTGAAGTCCCGTCCAGACTTTGCCAAATTGCAGCAGCAAGACTGCCCCAGCCTCAAAAGCTGGATGCAGCAGGCCACCGAGAGGACCTTCATGGTGAGAGGAGGAGGCCAGATCACTTACACCCTTGAAGATGGAGTACTTCGTAGGCATGTGACTAAAGATGGCCACACCTTTAAACAGTTGGTGGTGCCCGCTTCATTGCGCCGCCAGGCTATGTATGTGGCACACTATTTACCTCTGAGTGGACACAGAGGCAAAGCAAAAACTCGGCACGTCCTTCAGAAGGCTTTTGCATGGCCAAACATGTACACCGCGGTAGACAGATATGTAGGCTCCTGCCCTGTCTGTCAATCCACCTCAACCGCACCGGTACCGAAAGTTCCCCTGGGGATAACTAAGCTCTCAATGGAGCCATTTTCCAAGGTCGCTATTGACATATTAGGTCCGATTAATCCAGCTTCGTCCACGGGGAAACAGTTCCTCCTGGTATATGTTGACCTGGCAACAAGGTACCCAGATGCAGTGCCACTGTCTTCTATCACAACTGAAGCAGTCGCTCATGCTCTATTTGAAATCTGCTCCAGGGTTGGCTTTCCTGAGCAGGTCACTTCTGACAATGGAAGTCAGTTTACAAGTAGGCACTTTGAGGCTTTCTGCAACCTTTTAGAAATGAAGCATATTCGTACGAGTGTCTATCATGCCCAATCAAATGGAGCATGTGAACGCAATAACGGGACATTGAAGCGATGTTTGCGCAAGCTAGTGATAGATATACATAGGCAGTGGGACAAGTACGTCCCTGCTGCACTTTTCTCCTTCAGAGACACGCCCCACGACACTACTGGATACTCGCCTTTTGAGCTGATTTATGGTCATAAGGTCAGAGGCCCAGTAGAATTCTTGGCAGAATGTTGGGATTCACCTACCATCGAAGATGACGATAGGGACGTTCATGAGTATATTTTGAAGTTTTCGTCTCACCTCAAAAAGGCTTGGAAAACTGCACAATTAGCCATTAAGGGTCACCAGCAGACTGCCAAGCTCCTCTTTGACAAGCATGCGCGGCGTCGTGCCCTGACACCTGGAGATTGAGCTCTGTTACTTCTTCCAACAGATACCCGCAAGCTAATGCTACGCTGGAAAGGACCATACACTGTGGTACACCGGGTGACCCCTGACAATTATGTGCTAAATGTTGATGGCAATAACCGGAAATACCACATTAACCAGCTGAAGCTTTATTGTGAGGACCCGGAGGCCCACAGGGATCCTGCGCTGGCGCTCCCAGCAACCCCTATTGATGCCCCCAGCATCAACAGAACCTCCGAGGCTGCAGCAACACAGGTGCTCCATTATAGCCACCCCTTACTTTCTATATTGGAATACTCCACCCTTGCAGTGGAGACAGACTTACGGGAGTGGAGTTTTTCGGAAGAAGCCCCTCTGGCTGCAGCCACCGCCCTTGCAATTGAAGACATAAGCTTAGCTTTTGATGATGGTAAGGATCCTGCCATTCCCACTCACTGAAAAGAAAGTGTGAGTAATTGCATTATTAACTCCAGACTCCAACCGAGTCAACGGGAACAGCTGAGCAAGCTATTAGAGGACTATGAGAATGTCTTCAACGACCTCCCAGGCATTACCACTACCCTTGAGCATCATGTCAGATTGACTGACCCAGAGCCATTTCGGCATTCCTATGGTCTTCCCCACCAGCTGTCCTTACGGCTGAAGGAAGATCTTGACACTTGGGTCCGCCTCGGAATAGTTGAAAAGAGCATTTCGCCTTGGTGTTCGCCGTTACTGGCAGTGCGTAAGCGAGATGGCAGTCACAGGTTCTGCCTTGACTGTCGTAAGCTTAACTCCCGTACCATCTTTGATGGAGAGCCCATTGCTGACGCCGAGCATATTTTTCTCATTGCTTTCCCAAGCCCGTTATCTGTCCAAGTTGGATCTGGCCAGTGGATTTTGGCAAGTCCCGTTGAGCGAGACTACCAAGCCTCTTACAGCGGTTTCCACAAGATATGGTCTATACCAGTTCAGGGTCATGCCTTTTGGTATGGTAAATGCCCCTGGCTGCTTCAGCAGACTCATGAGGATAGTACTACAGGATCTCGACAATGTTTCGTGCTTTATAGACGACATCCTGGTGCATTCTCAGGATTGGTCATTGCACCTCGAGACTCTCCGCAGAGTTCTCACTCGTCCGAACCAGCATGGACTTCATTTAAAGCCTTCCAAATGTGAGATTGGTTTCACACAATTGCAGTATCTCGGCCACGTGGTTGGAGAAGGAGTTATGTCCCCTTTACATGACAGGGTACAAGCTATTAAGGATATGGAGAAACCTGCTACTGTCACTCAACTGAGATCATTCCTGGGTAGTGTCGGCTACTACCAACGGTTCATTCCACACTTTAATACTATCGCTGCCCCTTTGCAGCAAATGACCTCCTCGAAGCAAAGTAAAACCTCCCCTGTCCAATGGACAGATGAAGCGGAGAGAGCATTTTTCAAGCTCCAAGAAGCATTGGCGGGTGAGCCAGTATTACAACTGGTGAACCCTGATTTTCCATTTATCTTGCAGACCGACGCCTCAGACGAAGGCCTGGGTGCCGTGCTCTTGCAAGCCCGATCAGAAAACTCAGCAGAAGTAGCTCCAGTGCGATATGCAAGCCGCAGGCTTCACCCTGCAGAGCGAAATTACTCCACCGTGGAGAAGGAAGCTCTAGCTGCATATTGGGCCATAAAGAAATTTGAAGTCCATCTGTATGGCCAACATTTTACACTGAGAACCGACCACCGACCTCTCCTATATTTACAGACTGCAGACAAGCTAAATCCTCGTCTGAAAAGGTGGGCACTTTACCTGAATCTTTTCAAATTCACTGCCCAACATGTTCATGGCAAGGACAATGACCTTGCTGATCTACTAAGTCGACGGTCGTTACCCTCAAATAAGGAAGCTGGTGCTGTTAGCCTAAATTTGACTAGTCGATAAATATTACTTCTCTAATGTGTTGTTTGTTTTTTATGTTTATCTTTTATGTCTTTAATACTGTACTGTACTTGTTTATTTTAGCGTACAAACGTTATTCCTAATGGACGACGAAAAAGATGAAGAATAATTTTTTGATCGTAGTTTTATACTTCCCTTTGTGGGACTTTGAAAGCCAGAACATGGCGGAAACATTTTAGTTTAGTGTTGAATAGCTGAAACTGTTTTAAATCCAGTCGCCAATGTTAATGATGACGTGGTTCATATTTTACATTTGCGTATACTGTATTTTTTTTTTGTATATTATATTATTGCCTTCTTGCATGTGAAGCATTCATAAACTTAAATATTGATATTCACTGATATCTAATTGTGAATTAATTTTCTTGAAATTTGAATATGATCACATTTCTTTTATGTTTTGCATGTCATTTAATGTTTTGTTTACAAGACTTGTTCACTTTTCCTAATAGTATGATATGTTCCAGTGATGGATCCCATTCTTATTGTTCATTTGTTCTTTTCCATGAAAAGGATATCTCATCCCTCATAATAACACTGAAGTCACCGTAACTTCCTCTGTTCTTTTTTCGCCTTCTGTAGTAGAATTTTGCTAAATCAATATTCTCTAGAAAGGGCCTATGTGACAGAGTGTTTCGCTCAAAGTCACCAGAGGCTGTTAGATGCCTCATTAATTAACTTAGTAACTTAACTGTTATTTTCTAACTAAAAAAATAATTCCCACTTCTTGACTTTTGCAGATTATGATTATTTGCAATTTATATTTTAGCTTATAGCTAATTTTAAATATCCCTTATTTACTCTTCTTGTACGTGTAGAAGTATAGTCCCGATATAAAGGCTGCTCCTATTTTCCGTCTGCTACGAGTCAAGAACATGCTGGAGATTGTTTACCAGTAACCTAACTTTTCATTATTATTCTCGTTTTATTTTATTTGCTTCCACTTTTTGCACCTAAAGATACTGTCTCTCCCTTGCATCTCTGCTATAATTGCCTGCCAGGGACCACCACTAAAATAGTCCTTAAATGATATCAGATCCAGTTACTGCTCTAGAAATGTATCCTACAGATGAACTCACCAGGAGAGACAATGAGACGCTCTCTTTTGGCGCCCAAACTTCCAAGAGGCAACATCTCGGCTGAGCAGTCTAAGTTGTATTTCAGACTTATTTACGTTGCATCTTCACAGGAATTCATCTAGCACAACAAGTGTCCTGTATTCTACTCTGCTCGTGTGACAGAGGTAATCATCGAGTTGAGGCCAAAGTCTTGGCATACGTCCGTGGTGCCGGGAAACGAAATCGTGCTTACCATCTCCGGGATTCGAGGCAGCATTTCACAAAATTTAATTTGAGAAATTTAATTCAGTTCTTTTAATGATTGCATTTCCAAAATTAAAAGAAAGTTGAATTCTGAGTTTCATTTAATCGAGTCATGGCAAAATGAATGGGGTGTTCAAGTACAAATATCTGTCCTGTCTGTTTGTGAGCTCTTAACCGAGCTCGGTACTTTGAGTCCCCTTAGTAAAACAGAATCTTAACAACACTCAACAATCCCAACTCCCAACACAGATTCTGTTCCCTTGAAGCCTATCCACACTCCTCACCTACACAATTTTCAGAGTGCCTTTGGACAAATGAAGTCTCTAACAGAACAATTGCAGGAAATATTGGAGAATGTTCATGTGGGTAATTTGTTGGATGCTTTTACCAGTGAAGAGAAACAGTTTGATATATGCAATATTGGAGATGTAGAGTGGGAAAAGGCCAAAATATCACTGCAAGCATTGAATTCCAACAATGCAAACTTCAAAGAGTACTGGAGCAGCGCCTTTCTGAAAAATCTAGATCTCCTAAAGAAACAAGCTTTAGCTTAATCTGGAATGTTAATACAGACAAGTTTTCTTTGAAAAGCCTGAAGGCTAGAGAAGATGTGTTGCCCAAACTTAAACTTCTTTCACTGGTGGGTATATTTTTGGACCCCTTAGGTCTAATATCACCTTTACTAAGAAGAGGAAAAATTCTTATTCAGAGAGATTGGTCTGAAAAGCTCTCATGGGAATATATGTTGTCAGTAGTATGCAAAGAGGAATCATCAAATTATGAAAGATCTGAATGTCAAGCTGCCCAAAGGGTTGAAGAATTGTGGGCATGCTTAATCATAGATGATAAATTGTAGTACTGATAGGGGAGACCCCCCCATTTTTCCTTTTTTGGAGGGGCCCAGGATGTCTTGAATATATTTCAAGACAGTTTATTTCTACGTACATTATGTAAGTGTTGTTTTGCATATAGTTTCGTTTCTTGTAACGTAAGTGCATGAATGTACACTTTTTGACTTAGTATGTGTACTTATTAATTTCTATCATGTATGCACGTATATTCGTATGTATAATGTGTAGTTTATTATGGAGGCTGGCTGTAGAAGACTTGGAGAAAGGAATGTTAGTCGCTAATGGATTTTAGCCATTAACCCTTCACCTCCTTGATAACCCTTATTGCATCGCCTCGTTGAACAAAGAACCGTTGTAAACAAGTCATACCTCAGGTTAGTCCTAGTATCAAGGACCCCTAAAAAGCGAGAGGAGTTTTGTAAGACTTTATTACAAAAAGTTAGTTGCTGTCGTGAGATGCTACGAGGCACTCATTTTTACTGTGTTTATTGACAGTACTTATAAGTTTATTCTTAGTTGTCCTCGTGAGATGCTACGAGACACTAATGTTTGTGACGTAATTATAATGTGTGAAAGCTGTCGTAATTAATATTTATGAAATACATTTGCTACCGTGATTATTGATGGTGCATATATGTCGCACAAAAAATTTTTTCTTCTTGTGGGGCATTACGAGACACTCAAGTAGAAAACGTAATTGAGATATGTGGATCAGAAGACTTTTGAGTTTTGATTCGGAGTCCCGTGATTGCTGACGACATCAGGGTTATCCGGATAGATGAGTACAGATTTATTTTATTTCTAACAATATTTATAACTACGTGTGAGGGACAGAATGAGCTCATTTAATTGAACACTTATAGGTAGAATATATGTTAGAAAATAATTTTTCTGTATGAGGAAATTTTAATTTAAGGTGAGGAGAGTTTATTTAAATATTCACATATCAGCAGTTCATAAGCCCCCTTATAAAATATTTGCATGTATGTCTATGTATGTAATATTAATTATATATTATTGGTAGAGGATTTAATTGTAGTCGCCGTGGCTGAAGCGGTAGCGTCCGCGACTCTGAGGCGTCATTTCGAGGGTTCTCACCCCGTCACGGTCTGAGGTTAGCAAAGGCATGCACTCAGGGCAACGACTACATCTGCCAAAACAAGTCCTTCACAAGAAGGCAACCGTCCTAGCCCTTGGTTGAAAAGGGGGTCCGTGACGTAAAACCGGAACAAAACCGGTAGAGGATTTAATTTGAGATCGTGGTAGGCCTCTACTGAAGCCGTGTCAGGATTTCCGAATTTAGGGGGTTATAAGATCGAAGGGTATTAACACACAGGAAATCCTCCACAGAGCTATTAAGCCATTCACCTGATCCTGTGGTTCCATATATTGTTAAAATCAGTATCCTTCCCATTTATATTAATTTGGTAGCTAGTTTTGATACACGAAATAATTGAATAATTAAATAAGTAACAAAAATCCACCTGTCAACAGTACTGAGTTAAGTTGCCAAGTAGTACAACTGTCTTATTTTCTTATTTTTTTTCTTTTCTTTTAGCTTTCTCTTTTACTATTTCTTTTATTTTGTATATATATTGAGTTAAATGTAAAGTCTGATCCTGTGATAACATATCTTGGATAGCAAGTGAGTTTATCAGTAAAGAAGATTATATACCAGAAACAGGTGGGTGCCTCCTCAGACACAAATTAGAATTTTCCTTCAGGTTTGACTTTGTTTTTGTTGCATTTTTTCTTTTTCTTTTTATCCTCAAATTACCATAGTCAAATTTTTAAGTTAAGATGTGTGTTACCAGAAAGTGATAAACTGAATCACTAAATAGCACTTAAATGGAGATATAAAAATTCTGTGTGAAGCTTAAATAAAAGTTTTTCTCTCTTTTCTTTTTCTCTTTCTCTTCTTCTTTCTATATTCTGTGAGAGGGAGAAAATAAAAATGAGGCCATCTCTGTCCCAAACCTCTCCCTCCCATGGGTCAGGAGGAGGGGTAGCAATTAGGAGACTAAAACAGAAAATCAAGAATTTAGAGACAATGGCTATAAGCCTTGATGATAAAATTCGGAATATGGATAGAGAAATGAAAGAGAATGAAACACTCAGAGAGGAAATAAGATGTTTGGAGGAAGCAAATAAAGCACAAGGGCAGGAGAGAAAGGAACTAGAAAAAAGAATAAAGAAGCTGGAAGGGGAAAAGAGTGAACTAGAAACTAGAATTTCTAAACAAGAAGATAAAAACAAACAGCTAAATGACAACCTAAATGATTTAGATGTTAGTTCATTGCTCTGTTCTGAGAGAGACGAGATTGCAGCTTGGAATGTCCAGATTAAGGAAAACATTGAACAATTTAGAAAAGAGTTCCAGGAGCTGAATATGGAAAATGATGCCATGAAAACTTCCTTTGCTGATGCACTAAAAGGGAATGTGGCAGTAAAAGAGGCTGTAAAGGTGGTGGCACTGGAAAACATACAAACAGTTGACTATAAAGAGACAGTAATCAAAAAAATGAAAGACTTTGTGATGGAAAGGGCAAACCCACTAATCAAACAGCTTTATCAGAGGAAAACTGAAGGTAAAAGAACAGGTTTTAAGGCTAAAGAGAGCGGATGGAAGCATCACTGAGACGGATGAAGAGATCTGCAAAGGATAGAACAAGGAGTTTCAGTCAGTATTTACAGAAGAAAATACCCCACCCCCTCAGATTGCAGTGATAGAAGCTCAAGGGCCGGTATTAGAGAACATCAACCTTACAGCCACAGAGGTATGCAAAGCGCTGATGGATTTAGATGTTCATAAAGCTACAGGTCCTGATGACATATCCCCTCATGTGCTTAAAAAATGCGCAAACACAATATCAGTGGCACTAAGTATCATATTTAAGGAGTCACTGGAGTCGGGGGAGATTCCAAGATGCTGGAAACAAGCAAATGTGATACCTATCTTCAAAAAGGGAAGGAGGGATACGGCTCTGAACTATAGACCAGTTTCCTTGACCAGCATAGTTTGCAAAGTTATGGAGAAACTACTAAGGAAACATATCTCTCTTCACTTGGAATCCTTCAACTTTTTGTCAGTGAGGCAACATGGCTTCAGAGAAGGTAGATCAACAATAACAAACTTATTAGAATTTTATGATGAGGTAAGCCGAATCTTACAGGAAAGAGAGGGCTGGGCAGATTGCATATTCCTAGACTTCCAGAAAGCGTTTGACACTGTTCCACATGGGAGACTTATTAGGAAGCTGCAATCAATGGCTAGAATAGGTGGAAATGTTTTGGAAGGGATAAAAACTTACTTAGAAGGAAGGGAACAGAGGGTTAGAGTAAGACACTCAGTGTTTGAATGGAGAAGAGTTAGTAGTGGAGTTCCACAGGGTTCAGTTTTAGGGCCACTTTTGTTCCTTGTATATGTAAATGACCTACCAGAGTCTGTAAATTCGTTCATGAATATGTTTGCAGATGATGCAAAGATTGTGAAGAAAGTAAAAAACGAGAACAATGGTAGAGAACTTCAGGAGGATCTAAATAATCTGCATGAGTGGTCAGAAAAGTGGCTAATGAAATTCAATACTTCAAAATGTAAGGTAATGAGAATGGGTGCAAGTGCAAGAAGGCCCAAGCTTGACTACTCGGTGGCTGGAGTACAACTTCAAGAGACAGATAATGAGAGAGATCTAGGAGTAAACATACTGGCAGATTTGTCTCCAGAAATACATATAAATGGCATAGTAAGGGCAGCATATGCATTCTTATCAAATGTAAGGGTAGCCTTCAGGCACATGGACAAGGAAATGTTCAGAAATATTTATGTAACCTATGTGAGGCCAAAACTCGAATATGCAGCCCCCTTTTGGAATCTGCACTTGAAAAAGCACATAGCTAAGCTTGAAAAAGTTCAAAGACATGCCACGAAACTGGTGCCAGAAATACGCAATCTCAGTTACGATGAGAGGCTGAGGGAATTAGACTTACCATCACTGGAAGCTAGAAGAGTGAGGGGGGATATGGTGACAGTTTTTAAATTCCTTCATGGTTATGATAAGCATAGGGATCGATATTTTGATATGGCTGGATCTAGAACTATAGGTCATAGTTTGAAGCTTCGTAAGAAAACTTCCTTGCAGGATGTAAGGAAATACTTTTTCAGTGTAAGAGTAGTTGAAAATTGGAATTCGCTAAGCGAGGAGGTCGTTAATGCTATCTCAATCCATAGTTTTAAGGACAGGTATGATAAGTATCACTAAGTATAAAATGGAACTGATCAGGATACGGGAAGATACGAGCTTTGGGCTCTTTCCCGTAAACACAATTAGGTAATCACAATTAGGTAATCACTTGATAAACAGAAGACAGTGGTAATCTCAGGCACAAGCGAATCCCAGGAGCCAACATGGCAGGGGAGACTTGAAGAAAATAAAGCTAGGGTTGCAGACCTGATAAGAAAGCTTGGAGTAGTTTGTGGTCCCGAGGATATTGTAAACATACACCAACTAGGTAAATATTCGAGGGAAGGAAAGCCGAGACCAACAAAAGTAGCCTTTGAGAGAGGGGAAACATGTAGGGAAATATTGTTGAGAAAAAAAAGTCTAAAAGACCTTCAAGAATTCAAAGAAGTGTTCATTAGACGATTCAGAATACAGGAAGAGATGGGAAAGATCAAAGCCTTGTTGGAAGAGGCAAGAAGGTTAAATGAAGAAAGGAATGAAGAAGAGAAGAAAAATTTTCATTTCAGAGTTCGTCCAGACAAAGGGGAGATAAAGAAGATAATGAAAGAAGATCAGGGGATGAGGCCTTATTAAGATTGTTATACACAAATGCTGATGGATTAGCTGGTAAGGCAGGAGAATTAAAAGATAGGATTCACAACAGTAAGGCAGATATAGTAGCAATTACAGAGACTAAGTTGAGTGAGGACATAAACAGTGTCAAAGTTTTTCCTAAGGGCTTCAGAATATTAAGGGATGAAAGATCTGAGAGGACTGGTGGAGGGATAGCACTGCTCATAAGTGAAAGGATTCAAGTTGAAGAAATAAACTTGGCTATAGAAAGTGAGTTCAAGGAATTTCTTGTTGCTCGCATAAATACTGGGTCAGAGAGCATAATAATAACTGTTGTATATAACCCACCAAGGAACCAGAACAGGCTAGAAGTTTATGAAGAATGTCATATAGGTACTATTGAAGTCATAAACTCAGTTGTTAACATGGCCCGGGAGAGAAAATGTAGGATTTTGATTATGGGAGATTTTAATCATAAAGAGATAGATTGGATAAATCTTGACCCACACAGTGGTGAGGACTCATTCGGGGCAAGATTCCTAGATTGCGTACAAGGGAATTTCCTACACCAACATGTAATGAAGCCAACGAGGGCCAGGGGTTGGGATGAGCCATCACTACTTGATCTAGTAGTCACAGATAATGTGTTGGATATTGAAAAAATTGAGTATGAACCACCAATTGGAAAGAGTGACCACTGTGTGTTGTTGATGGAGTATATCATTGAAGATATTCTCCCTGAGAGTAGAGGCACTGAGGACATGAGGAGGAACTATCCCAAAGGAGATTACATCAAAATGAATGAGCTTTTTGCAGTTATTGACTGGAGAACCTTATTTTACAACAAATCTGTACAAGAAATGTATGACATCTTTTGTGAGAAATATGGGAAGATAGTAGATTGCTGCATACCTGTCACCAAAGTAGGTGTAATTCATGCCAGAGAGAAATGGTTCGATAATGGGTGTAAAAGAGCAAAGGAGTGGAGAGACAAATGATGGAAAAGGCATAGGAGGAGAAAAAACATATATGCCTGGCAAACTTACAAAATAGCAAGAAATAACTACCTAAGTAAAAGGAGAGAGGCAGAGAGAGACTATGAGAGGGACATCACCAGGAAGGCTAAAGAAAATCCCAAGCTTTTCCACAGCTTTATCAGAGGAAAACTCAAGGTAAAAGAACAGGTTTTAAGGCTAAAGAGAGCGGATGGAAGCATCACTGAGACGGATGAAGAGATCTGCAAAGAATTGAACAAGGAGTTTCAGTCAGTATTTACAGAAGAAAATACCCCACCCCCTCAGATTGCAGTGATAGAAGCTCAAGGGCTGGTATTGGAGAACATCATCCTTACAGCCACAGAGGTATGCAAAGCGCTGATGGATTTAGATGTTCATAAAGCTACAGGTCCTGATGACATATCCCCTCATGTACTTAAAAAATGCGCAAACTCAATATCAGTGGCACTGGGTATCATATTTAAAAAGTCACTGGAGTCAGGGGAGATTCCAAGATGCTGGAAACAAGCAACTGTGATACCTATCTTCAAAAGGAGAAGGAGGGATACGGCTCTGAACTATAGACCAGTTTCCTTGACCAGCATAGTTTGCAATGTTATGGAGAAACTACTATCTACCTTGGCTGTTTCCACCTTTAATTGGGGGGTAGCCGACATCAAGAAAGGAAAACAAATAGAAGGATTACTTTGCTCTATGGGCAATGACGAGGGAGCTAGCGACTGTTCAGATAGGACTGCTGGAGTGCCACAGCCCATCGTCCCCGCTCTTCCACAACTTGTGTCGCTTCACAACTGCCAACTCCTCCTACTGCCCCTACCACAGGGCTACCTCTGTTAGATGCAGCCCTGTGGCAACAGCAGATGCCCATCAGAGCTGCGTCACAATCGCTCGCCACTCATTCCTATTCCTAGCACGCTCACTTGCTTCCCTCACATCCATCCTCCTATCATTCAGAGCTCTCCTTACTCCATCCATCCACCCAAACCTAGGCCTCCTTCTAGTATTTCTCCCATCAACTCTCGCATTCATCACATTTTCAGCAGCCTTTCATCATCCATCCTTTCCACATGGCCAAACCATCTCAGAACATTCATATCTACTCTGGCTGCAATTTCTCTCCTCACACCCGTTCTTGCTCTCACCACTTCATTCCTAACCCTATCCAATCGAGATACACCAATCATACTCCTCAGGCATTTCATCTCAAACACATTTAGTTTCCGTCTCTCACTTACTTTCATACCCCATAACTCTGATCCATACATCACAGTTGGCACAACCACTTTCTCATATAAAACTTTCTTAACATTCGTTTCCAACCCTCTATTCTTCATCACTCCTTTCAATGCACCCAACACTTTACATTCTTCATTCACTCTGTGACACACTTCTGCTTCCAATCCACCATTTGCAGCTATAACCGAGCCTAAATACTTAAACTGATTAACCTCCTCAAGTGTCTCTCCATTCAACATAGCATTCAATCCAGCGCCATCCTCATTTCTTGTACACCTCATAACCTTACTCTTTCCCACATTCACTCGCAACTTCCTTCTCTCACACACCATTCCAAATTCTGACTAACTGACACAGCTTTTCCTCTGAATCTGCCAACACCACAGTATCATCTGCAAACAGCAACTGATTCAGCTCCCACTCGTTATCATCCCCATCTACCAATCTAAAACGTCGACCACGCACACGCTCATTCACCTCTCTTACAGCTCCATCAATATACAAAATGAACAGCCATGGTAACATCAAACATCCCTGTCTCAGTCCCACACTCACTGGAAACCACTCACTCACTTCATTCCCTACCCTAACACAAGCTCTACTGCCCTCATACAAACTCTTCACTGCATGCAACAATTTACCATTAACTCCATATAATCTCAAAACATTCCACTTAGCCTCTCTATCAACTCTATCATATGCTTTCTTCAGATCCAAAAATGCAAAATACACATCCTTACCATTTGCTAAATATTTCTCACATAACTGCCTAACTATAAAAATCTTATCTATACAACCTCTACCTCTCCTAAAACCACTCTGCACTTCCGCGATCACATATTCTGTCTTATCCCTACTCCTATTAACCAGTATCCTACCATACACTTTTCCTACCACACTAAGCAAATTTATACACCTAAAATTACTGCATTCATACATATCTCCCTTACCTTTGTATAGGGGCATTATACAGGCAATCACCCATTCCACTGGCACCAATGACAACATAAAGCATATATTAAACACTCTCACTAACCATTCCAATGCAGTCACATCCCCTTCTTTCAACATCTCCTCTCTCACACCATCCATTCCAGGTGCTTTACCTGCTTTCGCTTTATACAATGCCCTTATCACCTCCTCTCTTGTAATCTCTCTCTCATTTTCATCTCCCATTACTGGCCCTTGAACCCCTCCCACTGCCACTATAGCTGCCTCTCTATCTTCCTCAACATTCAGCAAGCACTCAAAATATTCTGCCCATCTTTTCCTTGCATCGTTCCCTCTTAACATCTGTCCATTCACATCTTTCACTGTCTCTTCCATCCTCGATCCACCCTTCCTTACTCTCTTCACTTCTTTCCAAAACTTCTTTTTATTCTCCTCATATGACCTACTAAAATCCTGTCCCCACCTAACAATTGCCAACCTCTTCTCTTCCTCTACCTTCCGCTTGGTTTCCACATTTTTCTCCCTATATCTTTCATACTTCTCCCTACTTTTACACTGCAGCCATTCCTCAAAAGCCCTCTTTTTCTCTTCCACCTTCATTTTCACCCCTTCATTCCACCACTCGCTGCCTTTCCTCAAGCCACCTCCAACAAACCTCTTTCCACACACATCACTTGCATGTCCCACAAAGCATTTTTTCATCAACCCCCATTCCTCCCCTAACTCCCCAACTTCTCTTTCTTTCACCCTGTCATATGCCACTCTCAACCTGTCCTGATATTCCTGTCTCCTCTCGGGCTTTTTCAACTCTTCCACCTTCACTATTTCCCTTCTACATCCCCCCACACTATTTCCCCACTCTTTTGCTACTACCACTTTTGCTTCAACCAAAAAATGATCAGACATCCCAGCAGCCACACCCCTGAATGCATGTACATCTTTAACTCTACCAACCATGCTCTTTGCTACCAACACATAATCCATCAATGCTCTTTCTTTCACTCTTCCATTTGTTACTCTCATCCATGTATACTTATTTATTAACTTCTTCTTAAATAAACTATTACCTATCACCAACTCTTGCTCCACACACATATCTATCAGTCTCTCGCCACTCTCATTCCCACTTGGTACCCCATACTTTATTACAACACCTTCTATCTCTCCATCACCCACTCTGGCATTCAAGTCACCCAAAACAACTACATAGTTCCGTCTACTCAGACCATCCACACATCTAGTTAACTCATTCCAGAATTCATCCCGCTCTTCCTCAAGTCTCTCACATCCTGGCCCATACGGACTAACAAAAGCCCAACATTCCCTTCCTATCCTAGCCCTCACCCACATCAGCCTAGATGACACTTCTTTCCATTCCACTACCTGATTTACCAACCATTCACTCAGCAATAATGCCACACCTTCTCTCGCTCTCCCCCTTTCAACCCCAGACACCCTACCCGTCACATCACCAAATGCCACTTCTCCTTTTCCTTTCATCTTTGTCTCACACAATGCCAATACATCCATCCTCCTCCTACCAAACATATATCCAATCTCACATCTTTTGCTCTCTATAGTACTACAACCATGCACATTTAGACACCCCAAAGCTAGAGTTTGGGGGGAAGTTATTCTCCCCTCTACTCCCCTTCTCCTTTGACGTCTCGCAGGAGGTTGATACAAGGGGGGGATTTCTAGTCCCCCCGTCCACTTTTAGTCGCCTTTTATGACATGCAGAGAATACGGTGAGCCTATTCTTTGATGTTGTGGCCGCCCCACAGGGCACTGCCTGCCCCACAGGGCACAAACTACTAAGTAAACATATCTCTTTTCACTTGGAATCCTTCAACATTTTGTCAGTAAGGCAACATGGCTTCAGAGAAGGTAGATCAACAGTAACAAACTTATTAGAATTTTATGATGAGGTAAGCCGAATCTTACAGGCAAAAGAGGGCTGAGCAGATTGCATATTCCTAGACTTTCAGAAAGCGTTTGACACTGTTCCACATGGGAGACTTATTAGGAAGCTGCAATCAATGGCTAGAATAGGTGGAAATGTTTTGGAATGGATAAAAACTTACTTAGAAGGAAGGGAACAGAGGGTTAGAGTAAGATACTCAGTGTCTGAATGGAGAAGAGTTAGTAGTGGAGTTCTACAGGGTTCAGTTTTAGGGCCACTTTTGTTCCTTGTATATGTAAATGACCTACCAAAGTCTGTAAATTCATTCATGAATATGTTTGCAGATGATGCAAAGATTGTGAAGAAAGTAGAAAACGAGAACAATGGTAGAGAACTTCAGGAAGATCTAAATAGTCTGCATGAGTGGTAAGAAAAGTTGCTAATGGAATTCAATACTTCAAAATGTAAGGTAATGAGAATGGGTGCAAGTGCAAGAAGGCCCAAGCTTGACTACTCGGTGGCTGGAGTACAACTTCAAGAGACAGAAAATGAGAGAGATCTAGTAGTAAACATACTGACAGATTTGTCTCCAGAAATACATATAAATGGCATAGTAAGGGCAGCATATGCATTCTTATCAAATGTAAGGGTAGCCTTCAGGCACATGGACAAGGAAATGTTCAGAAATTTTTATGTAACCTATGTGAGGCCAAAACTCGAATATGCAGCCCCCTTTTGGAATCTGCACTTGAAAAAGCACATAGCTAAGCTTGAAAAAGTTCAAAGACATGCCACGAAGCTGGTGCCAGAAATACGCAATCTCGGTTATGATGAGAGGCTGAGGTAATTAGACTTACCATCACTGGAAGCTAGAAGATTGAGGGGGAATATGTTTACAGTCTTTAAATTCCTTCATGGTTATGATAGAGTGGATAGGGATCGATATTTTGATATGGCTGGCTCTAGAACTAGAGGTCATAGTTTGAAGCTTTGTAAGAAAACTTCTTTGCAGGATGTAAGGAAATACTTTTTCAGTGTAAAAGTAGTTGATAATTGGAATTGGCTAAGCGAGGAGGTCGTTAGTGCTATCTCAATCCATAGTTTTAAGGACAGGTATGATAATTATCACTAAGTATAAAATGGAACCGATCAAGAGACGAGAAGATACGAGCTTTGGGCTCTTTTCCGTAAACACAATTAGGTAAGTACAATTAGGTAAGTACACACACACACACAGCATTGTCAGAGGAAAACTGAAGGTAAAAGGACAGGTTTTAAGGCCAAAGAGAGCGGATGGAAGCATCACTGAGATGGATGAAGAGATCTGCAAAGAATTGAACAAGGAGTTTCAGTCAGTATTTACAGTAGAAAATACCCCACCCTCTCAGATTGAAGAGATAGAAGCTCAAGGGCTGGCATTGGAGAACATCAACCTTACAGCCACGAGATATGCAAAGCGCTGATGGATTTAGATGTTCATAAAGCTACAGGTCCTGATGACATATCCCCTCATGTACTTAAAAAATGCGCAAACTCAATATCAGTGGCACTGGGTATCATATTTAAAAAGTCACTTTAGTCAGGGGAGATTCCAAGATGCTGGAAACAAGCAAATGTGATACCTATCTTCAAAAAGGGAAGGAGGGATACGGCTCTGAACTATAGACCAGTTTCCTTGACCAGCATAGTTTGCAAAGTTATGGAGAAACTACTAAGGAAACATATCTCTCTTCACTTGGAATCTTTCAACTTTTTGTCAGTGAGGCAACATGGCTTCAGAGAAGGTAGATCAACAGTAACAAACTTATTAGAATTTTATGATGAGGTAAGCCGAATCTTACAGGAAAGAGAGGGCTGGGCAAATTGCATATTCCTAGACTTCCAGAAAGCGTTTGACACTGTTCCACATGGGAGACTTATTAGGAAGCTGCAATCAATGGCTAGAATAGGTGGAAATGTTTTGGAAGGGATAAAAACTTACTTAGAAGGAAGGGAACAGAGGGTTAGAGTAAGACACTCAGTGTCTGAATGGAGAAGAGTTAGTAGTGGAGTTCCACAGGGTTCAGTTTTAGGGCCACTTTTGTTCCTTGTATATGTAAATGACCTACCAGAGTCTGTAAATTCATTCATGAATATGTTTGCAGATGATGCAAAGATTGTGAAGAAAGTAAAAAACGAGAACAATGGTAGAGAACTTCAGGAGTATCTAAATAATCTGCATGAGTGGTCAGAAAAGTGGCTAATGGAATTCAATACTTCAAAATGTAAGGTAATGAGAATGGGTACAAGTGCAAGAAGGCCCAAGCTTGACTACTCGGTGGCTGGAGTACAACTTCAAGAGACAGAAAATGAGAGAGATCTAGGAGTAAACATACTGGCAGATTTGTCTCCAGAAATACATATAAGTGGCATAGTAAGGGCAGCATATGCATTCTTATCAAATGTAAGGGTAGCCTTCAGGCACATGGACAAGGAAATGTTCAGAAATATTTATGTAACCTATGTGAGGCCAAAACTCGAATATGCAGCCCCCTTTTGGAATCCGCACTTGAAAAAGCACATAGCTAAGCCTGAAAAAGTTCAAAGACATGCCACGAAACTGGTGCCAGAAATACGCAATCTCAGTTATGATGAGAGGCTGAGGGAATAAGACTTACCATCACTGGAAGCTAGAAGAGTGAGGGGGGATATGGTGACAGTCTTTAAATTCCTTCATGGTTATGATAGAGTGGATAGGGATCGATATTTTGATATTTTGGCTCTAGAACTAGAGGTCATAGTTTGAAGCTTCGTAAGAAAACTTCCTTGCAGGATGTGAGGAAATACTTTTTCAGTGTAAGAGTAGTTGATAATTGGAATTGGCTAAGCGAGGAGGTAGTTAATGCTATCTCAATCCATAGTTTTAAGGACAGGTATGATAATTATCACTAAGTATAAAATGGAACCGATCAGGAGACGGGAAGATACGAGCTTTGGGCTCTTTCCCGTAAACACAATTAGGTAATCACAATTAGGTAATCACATGCACCGCCCTCCCCCCCTTTCATGATCTTCATTACTGTGAAATTTGTTTTACATGTATTATTGCTAAATGTATCTATATAATCAAATACTTTATATTTATTCACTCCATTTTCATTCTTTGAGAATATTATTTAATTTAAATTGTTTGTAATATTCAGAATATTCCAAAAATGATTATTTCTAACTCCACACATCGTTTGCCTTTAACTCCTAGGGTAGTTGCAATCAAGAGTCAAGTCTTCCCCTCTCATTTCTCCTCCTCTTTATCCCATTTTCGTGCTTTTCCTCCCAAATCTACCCATCCTATTCACACCCCCCCCCCTCCGTCTAGCGATGACATCAACACCATGTTTCCTCTCCCATTTCTAGCCCATCCATCCTAAGATAATTGTTCTTTTCTAAACAATTAAATAGAGCACTTCTTCTGCCAAGTTAAGCAGTCTCAGTCGAATGATGTCTTTTATAGGCAGATTGATATCTAAGAATATCCACGAATTTTTCAACTTGGTACATTAATTGGTTATGGACAACAATTTGTATAACCGTAGAGAGAAAAGACAAATTTAATATCGGTCTGTAAGCCTCTGAATTTGATGTTAAAAGCACTCTTCAAAGTTCTTTACACAAGTAAAAAAAAAAAAAAATATCTTAAGGAAACTTTATATTCATCCTTAGTTAAAAAGTGACTGTCGATAATAGGAAAGTTTTCCTATTAATATAATTACAACTAATGAGACACAAATCAGTTTTCTAAGAGTCTAAGAGGAGCAGGAGGAGGAGGAGGAGGAGACGGATTAAAACAAAACAAATAGGCCTAACTCAAGATTGATGAAAGTGATGTTTGAAGATGAGAAAATGGCCTCATTAGTGGCGAAATCAGCATAGAAACTTAGCGAGTCAACAGATGAAGATGTAAAAAAAAAATTAAAATATTTAGGGATATGAGTAAGAGTGAGCATGAGAAAAGAAAATGACTCGTTGAAGGAATGAAAGAGATAAATGAGGAACTACATGACAATGGTATAAGTGATACGAAATGGGTATTCAAGGAATCCGATGTTGTTCAAGTTAAGAGTAGAAATTCTCAAAAACCTCCGGGACTGCAAAGACCTCTCAGGAAAATACAGACCAGTCAGTTTTGAATTGCTTATATGCTAATGTAGATGGCATATGTAATAAACTGAGTGAATCTGAAAATATTTTGGATATATGTAAGCTCTCATTAGTGTGTTTAACAGAAACAGAGCTGAATGGCGATACTAGTGCTAGTGAATTTTTTTATATAGAAAATTATGAAGTATTTCCAAAAGACAAAAATTTACAAAATGCACCTGGTAGGGAGGAGTAGTGATTGTAGTTCAGAGTCTTTGCTCTCCTCGGCAAATGAAATAAGATATCTAACAGATCATTTATATGAAGAAGCTATATGGTGTGAAATTAAACTCAGGAATAAGAGTATTCTAGTTGGTGCTGTTTACAGACCACCAAACTCAAGTAGGGAACAGAATTTACTACCAAATGATCTCATTAGATTAAGTGAAAGATATGATAATAGTTCTCAGGTATTACTATCTGGAGACTTTAACTTGGGTGAAATAATTTGGAAAAATAATTCAGTTGATGGTGATGGATATCATGTTAAAATGGATGCTAGAAATTTTTTGGAAGCAATTATTTCTTTTTGTATCATCATATCTTAGAACCTACCCACAATGTTGGCTAAAATAATGAATCTCGTCTAGACTTAGTATTTACAAGAAATTTATTTGATGTTGAAAATTTTCGATTTGGGTAACAGTCATCACTCCACAATTGTATTTGATTTTCTTAGTGATGATGGTGAAGACTGTGATAATAGTGATGCAAAATATAAATATTGCTTACATAAAGGTAATTATAATGAGATTAAGAGATAGTTAGCATTAATTAAGTGGGATCAAATCTTTGCTCGTAAGAATGTACTGGAGAAATATGATATTTTTGTTAAAATATGCTCAGAGTTAATTGAGAAATATGCGCCAAAAAGAGAGGTAGTTGTTGGATAGTCCAAAGCAAAGTGGATGAACAAGGAGGTGAGGAATCAAATATTTGTAAAAGAAAGAGCATGAAAAAGACTTAGGGCAAGAAAAACTCCTTTCAGAGCGGAAAGATATAGACAAGAAAGGAATAAAGCAAATGCTCTAGTAAAAAAGGCCAAGATTGCTTTTGAAAAGAAACTTTCTAAGGACATTAAATGTAACCCCAAGCAATTTTGGAGGTTCATTAGAAGCAGGACTAAACTTAAGGAATATGTGTTGAGACTAAAAAAAAAAAAAAATGGGTTGATGACAGAGAATGATGTTGAAACGGCAAATGAATTAAATCAAGCATTTCAAAGTGTATTTGTTAATCAATCAAATTTGAACGTACCAGATTTGGTGATGGGTATGATGGATATTCCTCGGAAAACATTGAAGTTGATTTAGATACTGTTTCAGGGCTATTTAAATGTTAACAAATCAATGAAACATGATGAAATCCACCCATAGTTTTTGAATGAATGCCATATTGAGTTGGCAGTTCCAGTAACGATGATAATAAAAGACTCCTTGGAAGCAGGGATATTACCCACCGTATGGCTCAAGCGGTAGCGTCCATGACTTTGAGGTGTCAGGTCGAGGGTTTCTTCCGTGTCACGATCTGAGGTTAGCAAAGGCATGCACTCAGGGTAATGATTACATCTGCCAAAACAAGTCCTTCACAAGAAGGCAACTGTCCTAGCCCTTGGTAGACAAGGAAGTCCGTGACATAAAACCTGAACAAAACAGATGGAAGATTGCAAAGATCTGTCCTATCTTTAAAAAAGGCAATAAGCCTGATCCTCTCAACTACCGACCTATATCATTAACATGTATAATATGTAAAAGATGAGAGACCATAATTAGAAATAAGATGATAGAACATTTGGAGTCAAATGATATCCTCAGTGCAAAACAGCATGATTTTAGGAGTAAGCATAGCACTGCAACGAATCCCTTGGAGTACTTGGAAGCACTGACTAAGGCAGTTGATTTGCAGATACCTGTAGATGTTATCCATCTAGACTGTAGAAGGGCCTTTGATGCAGCTCCACACAAGACGTTTTTAAATAAATTGTATGGTAATGGTATTCGAGGTCGTGTGGTGGAGTGGATCAGGAGCTTCCATGCAGATAGAAAGCAGTTTGTTGAAGTAAGGGGTCAATATTCCACCTATCTAATAGTAACGTCAGGAGTGCCACCGGGGTCTGTTCTTGGGCCAATTCTATTTTTTATTTTTGTGCACAACATCAAAGAATAGCCTCACCGTATTTCCTGCATGTCGTAAAAGGCAACTTAAAGTGGACGGGGTGGGGGGACTAGGAATCCCCCCCTTGTATCAACCTCCTGCGAGACGTCAAAGAAGAAGGGGAGTAGTGGGGAGAATAACGTCTCCCCAAACTCTAGTTTTGGGGTGTCTAAATGTGCGTGGTTGTAGTACAATAGAGAGCAGAAGATGTGAGATTGGATATGTGTTTGGTGGGAGGAGGATGGATGTATTGGCATTGTGTGAGACGAAGATGAAAGGAAAAGGAGAAGTGGCATTTGGTGATGTGACGGGTAGGGTGTCTGGGGTTGAAAGGGGGAGAGCGAGAGAAGGTGTGGCATTATTACAGAGTGAATGGATGGTAAATCAGGTAGTGGAATGGAAAGAAGTGTCATCTAGGCTGATGTGGGTGAGGGCTAGGATAGGAAGGGAATGTTGGGCTTTTGTTAGTGCGTATGGGCCAGGATGTGAGAGAAGTGAGGAAGAGCGGGATGAATTCTGGAATGAGTTAACTAGATGTGTGGATGGTCTGAGTAGAAGAAACTATGTAGTTGTGTTGGGTGACTTGAATGCCAGAGTGGGTGATAGAGAGATAAAAGGTGTTGTAGGAAAGTATGGGGTACCAGGTGGGAATGAGAGTGGCGAGAGACTGTTAGATATGTGTGTGGAGCAAGAGTTGGTGATAGGTAATAATTTATTTAAGAAGAAGTTAATAAATAAGTATACATGGATGAGAGTAACAAATGGAAGAGTGAAAGAAAGAGCATTGATGGATTATGTGTTGGTAGCAAAGAGCATGGTTGGTAGAGTTAAAGATGTACATGCATTCAGGAGTGTGACTGCTGGGATGTCTGATCCTTTTTAGGTTGAAGCAAAAGTGGTAGTAGCAAAAGAGTGGGGAAATAGTGTGGGGGGATGTAGAAGGGAAATAGTGAAGGTGGAAGAGTTGAAAAAGCCAGAGAAGAGACAGATATCAGGACAGGTTGAGAGTGGCATATGACAGGGTGAAAGAAAGAGAAGTTGGGGAGTTAGGGGAGGAATGGGGGTTGATGAAAGAATGTTTTGTGGGACATGCAAGTGATGTGTGTGGAAAGAGGTTTGTTGGAGGTGGCTTGAGGAGGGGCAGCGATTGGTAGAATGAAGGGGTGAAAATGAAAGTGGAAGAGAAAAAAAGGGCTTTTGAGGAATGGCTGCAGTGTAAAAGTAGGGAGAAGTATGAAAGATATAGGGAGAAAAATGTGGAAACCAAGCGGAAGGCAGAGGAAGAGAAGAGGTTGGCAAATGTCAGGTGGGGACAGGATTTTAGTAGGTCATATGAGGAGAATAAAAAGAAGTTTTGGAAAGAAGTGAAGAGAGTAAGGAAGGGTGGATCGAGGATGGAAGAGACAGTGAAAGATGTGAATGGACAGATGTTAAGAGGGAACGATGCAAGGAAAAGATGGGCAGAATATTTTGAGTGCTTGCTGAATGTTGAGGCAGATAGAGAGGCAGCTATAGTGGCAGTGGGAGGGATTCA
The DNA here is from genome assembly GCA_037179515.1 of Halocaridina rubra. Taxonomy (NCBI): domain Eukaryota; kingdom Metazoa; phylum Arthropoda; class Malacostraca; order Decapoda; family Atyidae; genus Halocaridina; species Halocaridina rubra. The sequence goes on from JAXCGZ010019180.1 coordinate 70,179, forward strand.
AGGGCCAGTAATGGGAGATGAAAATGAGAGAGAGATTACAAGAGAGGAGGTGAAAAGGGCATTGTATGAAGCGAAAGCAGGTAAAGCACCTGAAATGGATGGTGTGAGAGCGGAGATGTTGAAAGAAGGGTGTGTGACTGCATTGGAATGGTTAGTGAGAGTGTTTAATATATGCTTTATGTTGTCATTGGTGCCAGTGGAATGGGTGATTGCCTGTATAGTGCCCCTATACAAAGGTAAGGGAGATATGTATGAATGCAGTAAATTTAGGGGCATAAGTTTGTTGAGTGTGGTAGGAAAAGTGTATGGTAGGATACTGGTTAATAGGATTAGGGATGAGACAGAATATGTGATCGCGGAAGTGCAGAGTGGTTTTTGGAGAGGTAGAGGTTGCATGGATCAGATTTTTATAGTTAGGCAGTTATGTGAGAAATATTTAGCAAATGGTAAGGATGTGTATTTTGCATTTTTGGATCTGGAGAAAGCATATGATAGAGTTGATAGAGAGGCTATGTGGAATGTTTTGAGATTATATGGAATCAATGGTATACTGTTGCATGCAGTGAAGAGTTTGTATGAGGGCAGTAGAGCTTGTGTTAGGGTAGGGAATGAAGTGAGTGAGTGGTTTCCAGTGAGTGTGGGACTGAGACAGGGATGTTTGATGTCACCATGGCTGTTCATTTTGTATATTGATGGAGTTGTAAGAGAGGTGAATGAGCGTGTGCGTGGTCGACGTTTTAGATTGGTAGATGGGGATGATAACGAGAGGGAGCTGAATCAGTTGCTGTTTGCAGATGATACTGTGGTGGTGGCAGATTCAGAGGAAAAGCTGTGTCAGTTAGTCAGAATTTGGAATGGTGTGTGAGAGAAGGAAGTTGCGAGTGAATGTGGGAAAGAGTAAGGTTATGAGGTGTACAAGAAATGAGGATTGCGCTGGATTGAATGTTATGTTGAATGGAGAGACACTTGAGGAGGTTAATCAGTTTAAGTATTTAGGCTCGGTTATAGCAGCAAATGGTGGAGTGGATGTAAAGTGTTGGGTGCATTGAAAGGAGTGATGAAGAATAGAGGGTTGGAAATGAATGTTAAGAAAGTTTTGTATGAGAAAGTGGTTGTACCAACTGTGATGTATGGATCAGAGTTATGGGGTATGAAAGTAAGTGAGAGACGGAAACTAAATGTGTTTGAGATGAAATGCCTGAGGAGTATGATTGGTGTATCTCGATTGGATAGGGTTAGGAATGAAGTGGTGAGAGCAAGAACTGGTGTGAGGAGAAAAATTGCAGCCAGAGTAGATATGAATGTTCTGAGATGGTTTGGCCATGTGGAAAGGATGGATGATGAAAGGCTGCTGAAAAAGGTGATGAATGCGAGAGTTGATGGGAGAAATGCTAGAGGGAGGCCTAGGTTTGGATGGATGGATGGAGTAAGGAGAGCCCTGAATGATAGGAGGATGGATGTGAGGGAAGCAAGCGAGCGTGCTAGGAATAGGAATGAGTGGCGAGCGATTGTGACGCAGCTCTGATGGGCATCTGCTGTTACCACGGGGCTGTATCTTACAGGGGTAGCCCTGTGGTAGGGGCAGTAGGAGGAGTTGGCAGTTGTGAAGCGACACAGGTTGTGGAAGAGCCGGGAGGATGGGATGTGGCACTCCAGCAGTCCCATCTGAACAGTCGCTAGCTCCCTCGTTATTGCCCATAGAGCAAAGTAATCCCTCTATTTGTTTTCCTTTCTTGATGTCGGCTACCCCCCCAATTAAAGGGGGAAACAGCCAAGGTAGATAGATAGATATTTTTGTGCATGGTTTAGTAGATGAAGTTGAATGCCCTTCCTTGACGTTTGCAAATGATGCAATTTTTGTTGTTGTTAGAGTTAAGTCTGATGAAGACATGCAGGCTATGAAAAGGGAACGCCAAAAATTTCAAAGTTGGAGTAAGAAATGGTTGTTGGAATTTAATCCAGACAAATGTGTAGCAATGCATATTGGACATAGGTACCCGGATATTTCTTATCAACTGAATGGAAGATAAATCAAATCAACAGAAAGTGAAAAGGACCTAGGAGTTCTCATTGCAAAGGATTTCATGCCAGCCCAACATTTTGGCAGTATAGTGGCCCAAAATAATAGAGTAGTGGGATTGATTAAGAGGAATTTTACCTATATGGATATTGATTTGTGTCGCACACTATACTGTTCTTTGGTCTGACCGCACCTTGAGTATGGTGTCCAGGCTCGGTCACCATACTTTTCGAAGGTCATTGATGAACTCGAAAAAGTCCAAAGGAGGATGACAAAGTTGGTACCCGAATTAAAGGATTTACCCCATGAGAGAGAGAGAGAGAGAGAGAGAGAGAGAGAGAGAGAGAGAGAGAGAGAGAGAGAGAGAGAGAGAGAGAGAGAGAGAGGATTTACATCACTGCAGTAACGAAGACTTCACAGAGACCTGATTGAAGAGTATAATATTATCCATGGGTTTGAGAATGTAAATATGAATGATTATTTTGAATTTAATACTTATAACACAAGAACGAATACCTGCAAATTAAAGAAAAGAGAGCATGTTAGAACTGTCACGAGAACAAATGCGTTTAGTATTCGTGTTGTAAATCCCTGGAATGACCTTCCTGAATAAGTTGTCAGTGCTCCATCAATAGGTGTCTTTAGGAGCAGACCGGGTAATCACTGGAATCAACGAAACTAGGCTAGTAACAATGGCATCATATAGTACTGCTTTATTAAATAAAACACCATTACTCTCCTTTAGTTAAGATTGGAGTGAGAGCACTTGAGATCAAGTACTAGAATGGACTGAATGAGGAACCAGGAACCAACTGATGATAACTGTGATGAAGTAACCATGGAAATGAAAAATCTGTATTCAGTTAAATACATTAGTTGATATATAGTGCTCGAACTGGCTACAACCACAAATATAAAATAGCTAAGTCCAACACCTGGAAAAATTATTTGAGGTAGGACCACAACAAGATAAGTCTTATTCTCCCACTAAAAACAAATAGAAGAATGAGAGAGAGAGAGAGAGAGAGAGACCTTATTGTGTTCCTGGAGTGAAGTAAAAGAAACTGGCCTCAGCGATCGTCCCATTCTAGGAGCAGTAGTAAACACGCGGGACTCAATTAACACCTAGGTTAGTAATGATAATAGGGGAGTTATACATATCCAACTGTGGTTTAAGTGAATGTGAATAGGCTGCGAAGCTGATGAATAACTTATTTTAAAAGCATGTGTGATTCATGTAATCGATTTTCGTCGAAGCGTGTGGTCCTCACGACTGCTAGACCGTTTGTCTGACCTGCTCAAGTACAGTAACTATTTTTCTCTGGTTTTCAAAGAGCCTGATGTGAATTTTACCTCATTGCTGCCGAAAGTAACATAATTATATATGTTAGGTATTTAATGCTAAAGAGTACATCATAGAATAAAATACTGATGACATTTCCAAGGAATAGATGCCCCGTATGTTAATAGATCCGCTTCGTGTTTCTCAAAGGTCCCGTATATCCTACCCTAGTACCACCCTTCTGCTGCTTTATCATATTACATTAGTTTTGGGTAAATTCTCACTGGAGAATTCGTGGTGTCTCGAGTAAGCAACTGATCCTCACTCATTGAAATTATCTGGATATCTTTGGGCTCGTTTTAGGATAAACTTGTTGATGCCCACCTCGAGGGATTTTACGTTTATTGATTCCTTAATGTAAGGTGTTGTGTTGTGGTTTAGCGAGGTCAAAAGCTTAAGAAATTTTCCATCATTGAGCGTATCTATCATCTGAATGTTGTGGTAACGTATACACAAGTAGTGCTTTGAACTTGCATATTCCTTAAGCAGTCTCAGATAAGAGCGCCGGTAATATCTTTGATGCTTTGTACACCTTCATGGTTTTTTCATTCTTAAATGAATTAGGTATCATTATGTGTCTAAACAACTCAATCTTATCACCTTAAAGAAAAATTTTCAAAAGATATTTTCCCGTCTTGATGAGTTATTTTTATTAGCCGTTTGGAGTGTTGCTTTTCACTTCTCATCCCCACTTGCAGCCTCTTGGGATTCTTCGATATTATAAAACCCTGCACAATCCTTGAAATGATGCATTCATTTCCTGCTTGCTTGCAAATATTGAGTGATATCTGGATATATGACCTAGACATCCTTAAAAAGGATATTAACCTTCACTTGAATCAGTTACATAATTAAAAGTGCTTTCTTTGTGCCTGATTTTCATTCCACATTGCTAGAAGCTTATCTGTTTTTAAAATAACCTTTTCACAATGTGACAACTTTAGCCATCATCATGGTACTTCCTTCTGAGTGGTCCTTTACTATTGAAGCAATTTTGATGATTTTGTTGATTATAGATGCCACATATCCAAGTGTGCAGGCAGTTCCAGTTATGGGTTAGTTTCCTTTTTGTCTTCCATATAATATTCATCTTTGTTTCTGTGTCTTTCACTTGCTTTTTGCAGATAGGCTTTCTAGTTTCATCTGTCAGATACCCGTTGCCAGCCACTTCCAAGAACTTAAAGGTAGTGCATTTAGGAAAGTACTGTGAATCAGTCAGTAAGCACATTGTTTGTGGATAACTATGAGAGTACTCGCAAACACCAAGAAACTATATATTCATTGATTGATTTAGTAAGAAGGGATTCATGCCAGCATCGCATTCCTCCAAACATTTTCTTGGCCTAGCATTTTGTGTGCCAAATTTTAACACTACAGGGGGGCCCTTGATTTATGAGGGTCCCGTTCCTGAAAAGTGTCATAACCCGATTTTCATTGTAAGTCGGGATACACCTAAATACGAACCTAGGTCCCCCAACTATTCAAAAAATAAATACAGGTATAACTCTGTTTACATCGTTTTGAGTTAAGTCGTTCTCGATTATACGTCGGTTTTCAAAAAAATATATGGAAAAATAAAAAATAATAAAAATAAAGTTTTACGTCATTATAATCAACTTTACGTCTGTCCGCTACAAATATTGGAATCATAATATCACTAGAAAACCATTAAAAGCACATGAAATCATGTTACTGTACAATAAATAAAAACAAAAGCACATAAAATCATGTTATTTTACAATAAATAAGAATAAAAGCATATAAAATCTTATTAAAATATGTACAGTAGTTCCAATATCTACCGGTAGGTGTCGTCACTCGTCATTCCCGCGAAACCGCTATTGTTTTGAATTGATTAGTTTATGCACGGTATACGTCTGTTTATCGGCTACTCTCATTCTCATTCATTTGTGACCTTATATTTTGCCCCCATGGCACCTAAGAAAATTTCTAATGCAATTGCTAAGCGTCATGCTATAACGCTGGACGATAAACTGGCTATGATCGGATATTATGAAGGAAATTTAAAAAAAGCATTAAGAACAAACAGCAAAGTTATTTTTAATATAATATTGTCAGGGAAATAGCGTGTGAGGGTGCATCAACTGATACGGAAGTAGCAAACTAGGTACAGGGAAATTTCCTTGTTTTAGGGAAATTCAGGTGACTACAGGGAAACAGGGAAGAAACTTGAAAATTCACTAAAATATAGGGAAAATCCAGAAAAGAAAGAGGGAAAGTCTAGGGAAATTCTGGAGAACTAGCTATTATTATTCTAAGTCTTTATATTTTTACTCTGTGTGGTAACTGAGATGAAGAAATTGAAAAATACATTGGATGCAGAGAGAGAGAGATTTTTCACAAGTGAACTTAATGAAAACACAAACGTGAAATTCTTTAACCTCAGAATCATTAGTTGGGATGTTACATGCAAAAAGAACTTTTGAAACTTCTTATGCTGACGACATGGAAATAACTAAGGCTCATTTAAATTTCATGACTGATGACATTTGCCAAAAAGATCAACAACAAGGTATGTAATGAGATTATGAGCAGTATTTAACTATTGAAATATGCCTTGTATATGTATCTGTAACAGGGATAATTTGAGCCAAATAGGAAAATTTTGTAAGCGAATCTAGGGAATTTTTGACAGCTTGCCCTGGCAGCACTGGTAGCAAAACATTTGCCGATAGAGGTTCGTTCTCGCGCATCCTACTCCTCTTCTACCGCTTAATGCAATCGGATATTATGAAGAAAATTGAATAAAAGCATTAAGAACAAACAGCAAACATATTTTTAATATAATATCGTCAGGGAAATATTGTGTGAGGGTGCATCAGTTGATACGGATGTAGCAAAACGTTTGCCGATAGAGGTTCGTTCTCCCTCATCCTACTCCTCTTCTACAGCTTAATGCGATCGGATATTATGAAGAAAATTGACAAAAAGCATTAAGAACAAACAGCAAACATATTTTTAATATAATATTGTCAGGAAAATAGCGTGTGCGGGCGCATCAGCTGATAGGGAAGTGTGACAAAACGTATGCATCCTCGTCCTCACTGCCACCATCAGTGTTGCCAGAATACGTAAATGAGAGAAATGATAAATATAAAAAATATACTTGTAAGCTGGTAAGTAATTTCAAGTATCTTAAAGATGAAGTACATTTTTATTTAAATTACAGTACTACCGTCTTGTAATTAATATATATCTTAAAATGTACCATACATTTGAAAATAAAAACATCCGCTTTATCTGGCAACACTGGCCACCATGAACGTCCCATGCTAAGCCTGTTGCCAACGGCATAATAGAGTTCATTAATTTGTTTACTGTACATAAATTTAAAAATAAAGATACTACCTGCCCAACGTGTGAACAGTGTGAAAAGAGCCTAGAACATTTTCTACTATTTTTTGAAGCATATGCACAAATAAGAACAGAATATAGTTTTAGCACAACCATATATAGAAAAGAAAATTTAAATAATTGCTAATATATTGTTATTAATTATTGTAGTGAAAAAGACGTCGAAGAAAGAAAAAAATTTATAAAAAGAATTTGTAGAAAAAGAAATGAAATAATAAAACCCGCACAAACAATTTAGCAAAGCAAAACCAAGACTTGGGAGCCGTTGCAAAAGGCATATCCACCCAACTATACTACTACTACGGTAAATCTGTATATCTAGGCTAGCCTAGACACAAGCTAATTCGAGTTGAATCGTTTTTCGACGTAAGTCGTCTCTCCCGGAACCGATTAACGACGTCGGGCGAGGTATACCCTTAATCTGTAACGTAGAAACGTATTCTAAGACATAAAAATAGTAAAGTACACATTACAGTATTGCTTATCTTTACTCCTGTGGTTGGCTTGCATCGTCAGCCCCCATATCCAACTTAAGGTGAACATTCACAACATATCAGCACTTGGTTTTATGTGCTTCCGTGTCTTCAACACATTATCGACTTTCATCACATTGCGAATCAAATAAATAACAGAGTCTATACTGTACACTATATTATGCAAAATATTTACAAACCTATACAAATACCGTATACTATTCAGTGGTATTTTTTTTTTTTTTTTTTTGTGATTGTGACACTAGGAAGGAAGGGCAAAAAAAAAAAAATAAATAAATACCCTCTTCGAGCCTGTGCACAAAGACAGAGATAGGGAGTACTATGACTTGTCAGATGTGAAGGGATAATGACATGTGTAACGATTTTACAAGAGTTGGCTATTAGGTGTTGATGTAGGCATAAAGAAAGAACCCTAACTAAAGGAAGACTTAACATCGAATATAAAAGCCTAAAACCTTTCCATTTTTGCTCCTTCATGTCTTCTTAAAATTTGTATGATACATATCTACATTTAACAAATTACGCATTACCACTGTGTATATATATATATATATATATATATAATATATATATATATATATATATATATATATATATATATATATATATATAGTAATCCCTCGCTATTTCGTGGTTCACCTATCGCGAATTCAGTGCATCGCAGATTTTTTTTTTTATAAAGATTATTGTGACACCAGTACGGGCCAAAAAATTATAAAATAAACCAGCCTTTATCAGGCTGTAAAGAGAAACAGAGATGAAGAGTGTAATGACCTGTCAGATGTGAAGGGATTATATAAGATGTGTAATGAATATCCAGTTCTCTGCTGGGTTTTTATATACCTCTGCATTACTTTCATGATATCTATTCCAATAATTCTCCTTAGATCTTATTATTATTATTATTATTATTATTATTATTATTGTTATTAGTTATTATTATTATTATTATTATTATTGGCAACAATAATTTTCCTTTGATGATGATGATTATTATTATTATTATTATTATTATTATTATTATTATTATTATTATTATTATTATTAAGGGTTCATCATTGTTTGTACATCTGTTGGCTTATTTACTTTAATAACTGTGTACAGTGCCCCTCCCTAGTTGGCGGGGACAATGAGTGTGGGGGGGGGTTGGGTAGAATAAAATCTTGGAGAGAGAGAGAGAGAGATCTTTAATTAACTCTTGTACATTCAACCAAAACTACATTATTTATTGTAAAAATAATGGTTTAATTACAAATTCGCTAATAATAATAATAATAATAATAATAATAATAATAATACAATTATAATAATAATATCTACAATCATCATCAAAGCAAAATTATTGTTGCCAATAATAATAATAATAATAATAATAATAATAGTAATAATAATAATAATAATAATAATAATAATATCTAAGGAGAATTTTTGGAATAGACATCATGGAAGTAATGAAGAGGTATATTAAAACTCAGTAGAGAATTGGATATTCATTACACATCTTTTATAATCCTTTCACATCTGACAGGTCATTACACTCTCCATCTCTGTTTCTCTTACAGTCTGATAAAGGCTGTTTTATTTTAGAATTTTTTGGCCAGTCCTGGTGTCATAATCATCTTTAAATTTTTTTTTTTTTTTTTTTAAGGTGTTCCCGTTTCGCGGAAATTCACCTATCGCGGCCGGTCCCGATATATATATATATATATATATATATATATATATATATATATATATATATAGATATATAGATAAAATATATATTTATATATATATATATATATATATATATATATATATATATATATATATATATATATATATATATATATATATATATATATATACAGTGTTACCTCCCTTATCGCGGTACTGTTAAAAAAACACCCTTTACAATATAAATAACAGCAAGCAACGTAATTTTTTATGAAAGTGATAGGAAAACTTACCGTGAATGAGGTGATGATGACTTGACATAAATAGGTACAGTACTTTACAATAATTTTTACGTTTACGTAAAATAGCGGCCGACATCCACAAACTTTTTTCCTTCTTTCAACATATCTAAGAGTTTCACTTTATCTGCAATGGTTTACATTTTCCTTTGCCGCTTAGGCTCACTACAAGAAGCCTTAGAAGATGAAGGATGCTTGGGAGGCATTGCAAAGGTTAAATATGCGAGTAACTAAATCACAAGCAAAACATATTAATAATAATAAGCACAATGTGAATGGCGCACACGAGTGAGGCTAGACAATGGAAGATGGTGGAAGCCTTTGTCAGAAAAGCTGATAGCGGTATCGTATTTTACATGTTGCTATACTGTTAGTATTTATGTTTTTTACTACTTTTTACTCTTTTATTATTCTTAGGCTAAGAAATACGTTTTTTTTATCAATAAAATCATGAAACTACTGGAAATATGAATATATATGCCAGCTCACGTAGCTGCGACCCCAATACATTGTACGCTATCGAACACAAGCAAAACGTTTAATAAGCACAACGTGAACGGCGCACACGTGAGTTAGACTGAGAGAGTCTTTGTCCAAAACGCTGATAGCGGTATCGTATTTTACATGTTGCAATACTGTTAGTATTTATGTTTTTTACTATTTTTTACTGTTTTATTATTCTTAGGCTAATGAATACTTTTTTTATCAATAAAATCATGAAACTACTGGAAATATAAATATATATGCTAGCTCACGTAGCTGCGACCCCAATACATTGTACGCTATCGAACACTATTTAGCATGATGCAATACTGTGAGTTATACTGTACATACGTATATCATTCAGTTATTAGTACAATGTATATTAATTTAAAATTCATTTACTTATTTGATGATTGTACAAAATCTATTGTATTTATTCATTGTAATTTGGACCAAATATTCCTTTTGTAAAGATTATACTGTACTTTTCAAAAGAGGTGGTCAATAAACGTATCTATCTATCTATCTAAATTTATGTTTTTTGCTATTTTTTACTGTTTTATTATTCGTAGGCTGGGAAATAATTTTTTTTTATCAATTAGATAATGAAATATGTTTTTTCAATTAAAAAAAATGAAAATGCTGAGAATTTTTTTTTTTAATATTTTAATATTTTTGCATATACCCATGAAATAAAATAATAATTTATCCAAAAAAAAAACCGTGATACAGTGAGAACGCGAACCAAGAAACGCAAATAACCGGGGGAACACTGTGTATATATATATATATATATATATAATATATATATATATATATATATATATATATATATATATATATATATATATATATATATATATATATAGTAGTCACAAGGGCTCAGGCAGTAGCTTCCGCGACTTTGAGGTGTCAGGTCGAGGGTTCGAGGCCCGTCAAGGTGTTAGGATAGCAAGGGCATGCACTCAGGGTAATGATTACAGTAATCCCTCGCTATATCGCGGTTCACCTTCCGCAGATGCAGTGCATCGCAGGTTTTTATGGCAAGCATGTGTATTTTATATTACAGATTTTCTAGGTATATCGCGGGAATCCACGATATGTGGAAATATTAAAATTTCCAGTATTTTTATTATTTTATTGATAAAAAAAATCATTTCCCAGCCCAAGAATAATAAAAAGTAAAAAATAGTAAAAAACATAAATTTAAACATGTAACTCACAGTATTGCACCATATAATATACGATACTGGTACGGTATGTGCTGCGTAGATATTTGCGTCTTGGAAAACACAAAGGGTCGCACCTACGTGAGATAGTACACGGGATTATTTTGGTTGATGGATAGGAGACGACTAATCACAGAATTGTGTTCTGTATCCTGGGGTCTGATTGGCTTTTTGATTGAAGCTTGATTCTTCCAGCATCTTCCCTTGTCTCGCCTCACCCATTCAGTTATTACGTGTGTGCCTTTCGCGCTGTCATCAACTGTGCAGTATGTAAACGTCATCATCACCCTCATTGTCATCATTACTGTACCCCTCTCTGCTCTCACATGTTAGTCTCGTAAATTTAGTGTATTATCATTATTGTTATTATAAATATAATATGTTATTATTATAGGTATTAGTTTTGTACAGTATAGGTTATTCACGGTAAATTTACCTATCACGCTCATATAGCTTTATTCTTGCGCGCTGTTATTTATGATGATGATGATGTTGATATTCTCCCTTGAGGGTGACAGGACCTTCCCTTTTTGGCTCGCAGGTGGGGTGTTATTTATTGTAAACTTACCTGTCACACATATAACTTTACGCTTGTGTGCTGTTATTAATAAAGTAAAGAGTGAGTTGTTAACAGTGCAGGGAGGGTTTATAAAGGTAAAAATAAATGTAAAATAATAAATATGATGCTGCTACTTCGCAGATTTTCACCTATTGCGGGTGGTCCCGGAATGTAACACCCGTGATAAACGAGGGATTACTGTATATCTCCCAAAACAAGTCCGTCGCAAGACGGCAACCGTCCTAGCCCTTGGTAGAAAGGGAGTCCGTGACGTAAAACCGGGACAAACAACAAACATTATATATATATATATATATATATATATATATATATATATATATATATATATATATATATATATATATATATATATATATATATATATATATATATATATATATATATATATATATATATACAGTAATACCTCGCTATATCGCGATTTACTTATCGTGGATTTTTTTGGTGAACAAAAAAATAAATATATAAATAAATGATTGTGACACCAGGACGGGCCAAAAAATAATAAAATAAAAACAGCTTTATCAAAGGGCCTGGGCATGAAGAATACAAAAAGTAAAGAGAAACAGAGATGGAGAGTGTAATGACCTGTTCATTGTGAAGGAATTATAAAAGATGTGTAATCAATATCCAAGAATATTGAGTGTAGCTGGTACCATGAGCCATCTTAAAAATGCATCCCCCTTCGCAGCTTTCAAAGGCAATCTATGTAGTTTTCTTTTTGACAGATAGTTGCTGCTCACACATAAACTAAACTTAATGATTTAATGCAATTTCCCTAAACAATGACCTCTCTATATGTAAACTGATATCAACTTCTCGGTTCTCTAAGTTAAGAACTAATTATTCTCATTGTAAGGAAAACATATATGGTGATGATGCTGATAATAACAGTACTGTATCGAGTGTTATTATTACTACTTTATTATTGATATTATTGTTAACATTTTTAATACATCATTACTATTTTCTATTAAAGCTACATGCTTATTAGTTCAATTACATGTCTACTCATAAGTTACTCTTAATTATAGGAGAATAACCATTGTACAAAAATGGAAATAAATGTTTGTGTGTTTGCTTGGTAGGTGAACGACAGAAACCTCCAAATTCTCTGCTTTGTTTTAATATACCTCTGAATTACTTTCATGATGTCTATTCCGAAAACTCTCCTTAGATCTTATTATTATTATTATTATTATTATTATTATTGGCATCTAATTTTCCTTTGCTGATGATTGGGGAGATTATTATGATTATTATTATTATTGTTATTATTACGGATTTGTCATTAAAATGATTAACCGTCAACAAACCATTATTTTTACAATAAATAATGTAGTTTTGGCAAATGAACAGGAGTTGATTACAGACTCTCTCTCTCTCTCTCTCTCTCTCTCTCTCTCTCTCTCTCTCTCTCTCTCTCTCTCTCTCTCTCTCTCTCTCTCTCTCTCTCTCTCTCTCTCTCTCCTCTCTCTCTCCTCCCTCCCTCCCTCCCCCTCCCTCCCTCCCTCCCTCTCTCTCTCTCTCTCTCTCTCTCTCTCTCTCTCTCTCTCTCTCTCTCTCTCTCTCTCTCTCTCTCTCTCTCTCTCTCTCTCTCTCTCTCTCTCTTTTCGATTGTGCAATGTCTACTCTGCCCCAGGTGTGATTAATACACCAGCCCTTCCAATACCTACAGACAGTGGAATGATCAATATGGGGGATTTTAACGCCAGACACCCCGCCCTTGGTGACTCATCTCCCACTCCCAATCGCAGTGGCAAGCCTCTGCTCGACTACATCCTCCGCCACTGCCTCACATGCTGGGGTACTGGTGGTGCCACACACGCTCGTGGGGGTACTGTAGATCACATTCTCACAGCTGGCCTTGTGGGACCTAATGTCTCCTGCTCTTCTATCCCTTCTCTCTTTTCTGACCATGTTGCCCTCAGCCTGAAATACTCCATACTTCAGAGTCCAGCTACTCTCCCCCATCACCGCACCCGCATCTCTATCCCTCCCAAATACTGCCCCACTTATGTTTCCTTTATCTTTCACCTCCTTACCACTTTTGATCTTTCTCCAGACAACTTATGAATTCTACACATGGGGAATTCTACACATGACTTCTACACGCATTATGTTCTCAGACCACACGTTCCACGTCGCCCTGAGGCCCATTCCTGGACTCTGGATCAGCGTATTGCCCAGGCGGAAAGGACAGCTGTGGATGCTGGACTCTCCTTTCAAAGACCACCTGCACCAATATCAGTTGGCGAGGGATGATCTGGTTGCCCTGCAGAAGTGCGTGCACACGGAGTATTGGCAGAAATTTACGGATAGTATTAACCATCAGACTAGTGCTGGGACTATGTGGCATCTTATAAGGAAGGCTGTCAAGAAGAAATCCACAGTCCGATTGAGTATGCTCAGGACCTCATTACTACCTGGTCAGCGCAGTCACAAACTTGCAACCTTCCTGGGAACGTCAAGAGGCACTCTCCACCCGCCGCAGTGTTCGTAACCTCCGCCTGATGGGTGCAGTACTACAGACGAATGAAGAGGATGATATCCTATTCACAGTGGAAGAACTACGACGTGCTCTTGCTAGGAGTGAGGCTACTGCCCCTGGGGAGGATGGTCTTACATATCAAGTTCTCTGTCCTCTTCAGAAAGTTCCTGGTAACCCCCTACTGCAGCTCTTCAATCTTTGCTTTTTCTTGGGGCATGTGCCCTCTGCCTGGACCAGAAGTACTATTATTCCTCTACCAAAACCTGGAACCGACAAATTTAGGCCTATCTCCCTCACCTCCTGTTTCAGCAAAGTGTTTGATCGCATCCTTCTTGCCCGGCTCATGCACCGTCTACAGGCTAAGCTTTCCCCCAGTCTTTATGGTTTCCTCCCACAACGGAGCACACATCACTGCCTCGCTGAACTCTACACCCATCTTTCTCCCACCAGTGTGGTCGCCTTCCTGGACCTTAAATCTGCCTTTGATATAGCCAACAGGGAAATTATTCTTGACCAGCTGGTGGACTTTGGAGTTCGGGGGAGCATACTGAAATGGACACGAGGATACCTCTGCAACAGAACATCCTGTGTCCTTTTTAAAGGCTCGTATAGCTCCTATGAACGGTTTGAACTGGGCACTCCTCAGGGGTGTGTGCTAAGTTCTTTTCTATTCAATATTCTTATGCATCGTCTACTCTCCCTCCTTCCTGTCATCCCCGGTACTACAGTTACCTGCCATGCGGACGACATATGCATCCACACGACCTCAACTCACGACCTTCAGCACATGCTCCATGTTTTTTACGTGTCTGCTACCTCCTGTGGCCTTATTATCTCCCCAGAAAAAAGCAGGATTTTTACTTCACGCAACTGCAGAGCACTGCCCGCATTCACCATGGATGGTAATGTCATCCCTCTGCACACAGTACACGTATTTAGGTGCACCAGTCCGGATCACCCAAGCTATACCTGCACATCAACGAATTCATCCCTTTGGGAAGAGCCCTCTTGACCGTCTAGAGCCCCGCTTAGCCCCTATCAAGTGGCTTGCCAACAATGCTGCAGGTGTCTCCATCCCAGTGGCGAGGACCCTCTACATACTACTACTTCGGCTCGACTATCTGTCTCCTGCCTTGTGTCAACTTCCTAGACCAGCTCTCGAGCCACTTGAAAAGTTCCAGAATCGAGTCATGAGATTTATCTTGGGATGTTCTCTCTACCCGTATTGTGAGTATGCAGTTGGAGCTCAACTTGCCCCCTCTTGTGGAGAGGATTCATGCCAATGTGTCCTATTTCATTGTTAAGTGTCTTCACTACCCCTTTCTTGCTCCGTACCTCTCTGCTGTCATGAGGATATCCCTGGATCCAGCCGCACCCATGCTCCCACTTCGAGCAGGAGGTCATAGCCTTTTCAGGGTGGTGAGTGACATTCTCCGTGGCCTTGACATCAATCTGCCTGTGCAGGCGGCTGTCCCAGATTTACCACCCTGGCGTGTCTCCCTCCCTACTGTCACATGTACACCGACCTCGAAGGATGTCTATCCCCCCCTGCAGAGACAGTTAGCTCTGGAGACTATCGCTGATGTGTCCACGTCTGTCCCTACAGCACACCACATCTATGTTGATGGTTCTGTGCAAGCAGATGGGAGGGCGGCATGTGCTGTGTTTTCCCCCACCATGGAGCCGCCTGTGCCGGCTGATTCATGGATTGGCCGCAGACTACCCACCTCGTCGAGCTCCACCTACTGTGAA
This sequence comes from Halocaridina rubra, assembly GCA_037179515.1. NCBI lineage: Eukaryota > Metazoa > Arthropoda > Malacostraca > Decapoda > Atyidae > Halocaridina > Halocaridina rubra. Next base: position 85,900 of record JAXCGZ010019180.1, read on the forward strand.
CTGAATGCCATCTTGGATGCCGTGACTCTCCTTGTTCGACGACGAGTGAATGGGGTAATAATTTGTGACTCCCAATCGGCCCTACGTGCCCTATCCTCGCCAAGACCCATCAGTGACCGTGCTGTGGGAGATATACTATGTCGCGTCGCTGCCGCTCGGGATGCTTCTCTTGTTGTGTCGTTTGTATGGACGCCCTCTCACATTGGGCTGACTGGCAACGACACAGTGGATCGTCGTGCCAAGGCGGCCTGTATGCTGGATGGGCATGCTGTGGATGCCGAGCCCTCCCTCCGATGCCTACGTAACATCATCTACTCAGCTGGGTTTGCCCTGACGGTCCGGCGCAGGGACGCGGAGAGGGCCAACAGTGTGTCCATACAGCACCCTCAGGTTTTGCAAACTAAGTTTTCTGTCTCTACTCACAATTCCTTCAGTGCATTGAGAGACGAATGTGACAGTGGTAGTGAAGAAGAGGTA